>APFE031407515.1:0-12300 GCA_000404065.3 Pinus taeda
TTTCAACGGTCACATTGGTCTCTGTGCGCAAGTGAGAGGGAAAAATGCAAATCATATTTTAAGTACACATTTTAATGTCAAAGGCTCTGTGCGCATGCTAGCGGCGGATTTGAAAGAGACAAAAACTCTAGAAATTCTTGAAATCCGATATATATTATCACATTTACACGCTTGGCCGGCCGATCAAGAAAGAGTGGAGGGCGAAAGATTGGAGAGTATCTGATAGATGGTAGCTGGTAGGGATTTGTTAGCCTGGTCGGCAGGGCAAGAAAGAATTGGAGGGCCAAAGATTGTACAGTATCTGATAGATGGTAGCTGGTAGGCATTTGCTAGCCTGGTCGGCAGGAGCCAGAGTGGAGAATTTTGGCCTTTCATTTGCTACCTTGGTCGACAGAGCAAGAGTAGAGAGCAGAAGATTTGAGAGATGGTGGGCTTCTTATTTTTAGCTGGAGCTTGGCTGAGAAGGAGAGAACAGAAGATTGGAGAGATGGTGGGCTTATTTTTAGCTGGAGCTTGGCGGAGAAGAAGATTGGTAGAACAAATTAGATAATAGAGCATGACAGATTTTGGAATTTGTTGGGTTTAGACAGAAGAGCAGGACATATTTTGCTGTTTGTTGCATTTTGGTACTCTGTGTTTTCTTTTTTTTACTGGAGCATGGCCATGCTTAATTTCTGTCTGCATTTTCTTTTACTTTTTATCTATTTTGTTTATGTTTATTTTCTTTTCCTGGTTGGTCTAGATTTGGGTTTTTTTTGCTGTTTTTTTTTGGTTCTGGTGGTTGGTGTAGATTTGGGTTTGTTTGCTGTTCTTTTGCTTCTGGTTTGAGAGGTTGGTACTTGTTTGCTGGGTCAAAGAGCTAGGGCGATGTTGTAATGAGCAAAAGAGGGAGGGCGATGTTGCAATGAGCATTAAGACGGGATGATTGATTTAATTGTGAAGACTGAGAAGGTACTGTTTTATTTATTTGGTATTTAAATTTTTGATGGTAGTATTACATTATCTGAATTTTCAAATGACACAATTGTATTTCAATATCTTATGGATAGATTAGTGTTTTTACTGGAAGTTTTATTTTATATATATATATATTTCTTTGAATTAACTTGTGCAGTTTTCTCTTGAGGTGCAGGTGCAGGTGAAGAACTATATGACCAATAAATAGTCCTGGAAAACACGGCTGCCTTATATTTTTTATATTTTTTAAGATTACAGGTGAGATTAACCTTAACTTTTTGGTTTCTCTCTTATGAGATTCTCTCCTATCTCATAAGATTAGGGATTAGATACATATGCACTATGGTTTTAGTTAAAAACTTCTTATTCCCAATTGCATTCCCATGTAAGGGTTGGGGAAGATTTTATAATCTTTGATGAGTTTAGTTCTTTTATGTTTCTGGTTTTTGGTTGGGAAAGACTTTATAATCTTTGATGAGTTTTGTTTTCTATTTCTTTATTTTTTTGGGTACTGTTTATGTCATAATAAGTTTTAATTTTTGAGTATTGTTATCAAAGTTCAATAAATTGACAGTGATAGCATAAAACCCTTTAATGTTCAAATCTAAATAAGGTTTCAGATTTCCAAAAATTTCTTCTTAAAAATTGTTTTTAGAAGTTTATAATCTGTGATGTGTTTGTTTCTTCAATTTCTTTGGGTTGTTTTATTTCATAATCTGTGATGTGTTTGGTTCTTCAAATTATTTGGGTTTTATTTTTTTGGTACTGTTTATTAGGTTTTATTTTTAGAATATTGTTTATGAAATTTCAACATATTTGTGCTGAGTTAGCATTAGCATAAAACTCTCTAATAACCAAGTCTAAAAAAGATTTTGGGGTTTCCAGAGTCTTATTCTTAGAAACTTTTTGTACTTTTTGTAGTTGTAGAAGTTCAATATGTAGAGGTGAGTAGTACAAATAATTCTGCATTCCCTGAACAGAACCACAACAGCCTATTTACATATTCTTGGATTAACTAGACATATAAGGTATGTTAAGAGTTGAATTAAGAAGCTATCATGTAGACCTAAGCAAATTAAGCTACCAGCATATTACTAGTAAATGCGTCATTATTACCCTGTATGAGTTCATCATTATATAGATAAATAAGCAACTTGTAAACTAGCAAATATTCTCCTAGATAGATGCTACATGAGATAATAGAACTACTACGTGGTGAGTGATTAGAGTGTAATACCGGTTTTCATGGAATATAAGTGAATTCTTAGCCCTATAAGCAGCTTGCTCTTAGTATGCTTAAGCTTGTTCTGAATTGAGCTCTAATGTTCACAATATTATATGGCTTAGTAATTGAGATTAGCCTAGAATTACACCTTACCCTGATACCAATCTCTAGACTGAATAGAATGACCTGTATTAGGATTAAAGAGTTAGCCAAGGTGTGATTCAGGTCAACAAGACTGACTGAATAAAATGACCTGTAAAATGTATAATAGCTGACATGAAAACTATCCTTTAATTACATGCATATCATAGCCAATTAATGCAATACCAAGGGTATAGACTAGATTACAATATATTAGTATCTACTGAGTAGAATATAAACCATGGCCCGAGTGGCAGGGTAATATGGAGTACAGTCAATTGCTCTAGTCACTCAAGATAAAACTAGTCACTCAAGATAAAACTATTACAACACTAACGCAAGCTAATTAAGGGTACCTGTAAGGCTGGGAATAGTGATGCTTTATATAGCACATAACTCTTGTATTTCTACTGTTTATGTCATAGCTCTACGGTTTATGTCATAGCTCTATTCGCACTTTCTGCATATTTTTAATTGCACTATATAGTGTCTATATACCGTCATAACTTAGGAGCATTTAAACAGGGTCCTTTCAGTGTGTTCAGTGTCTGTAAAATTATAACATAGGAGCTTAATGTAGGTAGGCCCTAGGGTACATTCACTAGTTAGATTCCTTTAGTCTTTTCACTTCATTATAATTGATTTAAAATGCATCCTTAAAACTGATTTAGGAATGAGCCAGCCTTTAGTCTTCTGACTTTATTATAATTGATTTAAAATGCATCCTTAAAACTGCTTCAGGAATGAGCCAAATTCCTTTAGTCTTTTGACTTTATTATAATTGATTTAAAATGCATACTTAAAACTGCTTGAGGAATGAGCCAGTAAGGGACTTTAAAGGTGTCAGAATCAAATCAGTAAGAGAAAAATTCAATTAATTTAAAATTTATCCTTAAATCTACTTTAGGAATGAGCCTATAAGGGATTTCCTTTAGTCTTTTGACTTTATTATAATTGATTTAAAATGCATACTTAAAACTGCTTGAGGAATGAGCCAGTAAGGGACTTTAAAGGTGTTAGAATCAAATCAGTAAGATAAAAATTCAATTAATTTAAAATTTATCCTTAAATCTACTTTAGGAATGAGCCTATAAGTGATTTTAAAGGTATGAGAAATCCAAGAGTGAGGTAGATGAAACATGGAGCCAGAAATATAAGTTAGGACTTAGGAGCATTTAAACAGGTTCCCTTCACTGTGTTCATTGTCTGTACAATTATAACATAGGAGCTTAATGTAGGTAGGCCCTAGGGTACATTCACTAGTTAGATTCTTTTAGTCTTTTCACTTCATTATAATTGATTTAAAATGCATCCTTAAAATTGTTTTAGGAATGAGCCAGCCTTTAGTCTTTTGACTTTATTATAATTGATTTAAAATGCATCATTAAAACTGCTTCAGGAATGAGCCAAATTCCTTTAGTCTTTTGACTTTATTATAATTGATTTAAAATGCATACTTAAAACTGCTTGAGGAATGAGCCAGTAAGGGACTTTAAAGGTGTCAGAATCAAATCAGTAAGAGAAATCAGTAAGAGAAAAATGAATGAGCCAGTAAGGGACTTTAAAGGTGTTAGAATCTAGAATCAAATCAGTAAGAGAAAAATTCAATTAATTTAAAATTTATCCTTAAATCTACTTTAGGAATGAGCCTATAAGGGATTTTAAAGGTATGAGAAATCCAAGAGTGAGGTAGATGAAATATGGAGCCAGAAATGAGCATGGATGTAAGAGGATGGTAAAGAGGATGATGTTACCAGTAAAGTGCTGTAACACACCCTTGTGAACTTTTTTTTTTCCTTAATCTATCTAATGAGGATATCTTGTGCAACCCTTGTGAACTTTTTTTTTTCTAACCTATCTTATGAGGTATCCTGAGCCAGTATTATGAGCAGTCAAACCAAACTGTTGGTGTTGGTTATCTACTTTCTATCCCTTCTTCTGGGTTTTCCCTTCAACTAAACTAAATAAATGCAGAGAGTGGATGTCAATTAAAAGGATCTGCCCATGAAGCTATGAGCAAGAGGGGTATTCTGGATGGTGGGGAGGAAAAGGGTGAAAGAGCATCTGGCCAGTAAACATTCAGATGAACCGGGTCATTCTGGTTGGTTGGATGCCAATGGTGAGAAGATTTTAATTGACACGATCACCTATTGTGCACCCAATAATTAGGGATGGAGGGCTGACATATTGCTATTAACCAGAACAGACCCAATACAGCATGTCTTGCAGCGTAGAATACACAGTTTATTGATGCGTGTGTCTATAATTTTCTGGAAGAAAGGCTTTTTATTTGATGACTCACACAATTAATCATAATCAAGTGTCTAGACTTTTTGGGCTGCTCTATGGCACACAATTCCCGTAACGTGTCTAGATTTTTCACAAAGAAAGGGTGTCAGGATTGCTCTATGAAAAGCTTGCTGTGAGGCCGAACAGTAAACTTTATCTATAAGACTATAACTTATATCTGGGGTACTTGGGGTTTCTATGTATACGTATATGGTATTGTTTGTTTTCTTAATCAATGTAAACGGTTGTGTATCTTCCCTCTGATTTAAAATTGGTCACTTAGTGATCAGTCTGCCCTACTCAATGTTTTGATTTGATAATTGGTTGTTCACTTTGTTATCAGTCTCTAGCACTCAGTATTTTCATTTGATAATTGGTCATTTGCATAGTTTGTTACCATGTCCAAACAAGGTGTCTGTGCTGCGGTAGATATACCAATGTGTAGTTCTGATTCACAGTCTAGCTTCCATGAACAACCATTTGGATCCACTCGAGTTTAATTAGGGTAAAGTTTTTTCCCATTTGAAAACCATTGCAATTTACGGAGACTGAATTGCCATCTTCTTTCTAATCGAGAAGTCTTTCAAGTTTAGGGCAAGATTTAAGATGGTCAATCTCTGCTGGTGGATCCCCTTTATTTATCAGGACTTTGATTGAATAGCTTGCATGAGAAGTTCCAGATCCTTGGAATGTCCTAGTACCACTGGAATGTCAACTTTTGACCAACAGCAGATGAGGATTGACATTCTTCGATCTCCGCCTTGTTAAAATATGGATTTCCCTACTAGATATGTGCAATTCTTATAAAAAAATCAGATTGCCTGGAAATGCATACCCATTGTCCTCCCTCTAGGTTTTTTTTTGGACATACAGCTAATAATTCTTTTTTCTGTCCCAGTTCTACGATAGATAGCATAGATAAGAAATGAATACTTCAAAGTTTCATGCTCTTCCAATTTTGAGGTGTTGTCCGGATAAATATGGCTTGAATTTTTCGACAACATGCATAAAGGTCAATATTTCCTTATCATAGATGCATAAAAGCTTCTCTTTGTGAATCAATTTCTACTTTGAAAAGCAAGAGGCTTCTGTTTTTGCCTGACCAGTGTTCATGTCAGTGCTCAAGGCATCATATTTCACTTCAAAAGTCTGTGAGAGCCAGCCTTCTGTTACAAGTATTTGGCAGATGCCTGCTTGAGTTGGTACAGTTTGCCATGTACAGTGACTTTTGTTTTTTTGGTTTTTTGTTTTAATGGTCACAGTAATTCTTTGGATTTGCTTCATTTATCTATTTAGTCCAACAAACCTTTTGAAGAATGAGTTACAAGAAATGCAATGTGGTGAGTGAGGACCTTCAGATCTTCAGTCTGACCCTCTCTAAACCTAGTTGTACACTACTGTATAGACAAACTTAAGTTACTAATGAAGTCATTTAGTTTCACCTTCTGTAACAAGTATTTGACAGATGCCTACTTGAGTGTTACAGTATGCCATGTAGAGTGAACTTTTAGTTTGTCATAGTAATTCCTTGGATTGCCTTCATTTATCTATTTAGTTCAACAAACCTTTTGAAGAACGAATTACAGAAAATGCAATGTGGTGAGCGTGGACGGAACATGCAACCTTCAGTGTGATGCTCGTATTTGACAGATGCCTGCTTGAGTGTTACAGTTTGCCATGTAGAGTGAACTTTCGTTTGTCATAGTAATTCCTTGGATTGCCTTCATTTATCTATTTAGTTCAACAAACCTTTTGAAGAACGAATTACAGAAAATGCAATGTGGTGAGTGTGGACCGAACATGCAACCTTCAGTCTGATGCTCTCCAAGCCTAGGTGTCACACTACGGATAGACATACAACTTCTCAATGAAGTCATTTAGTTTCACCTTCTGTTACAAGTACTTGACAGATGCCTGCTTGAGTGTTGCAGTTTTCCATGTAGAGTGAACTTTTCTTTTGTCATAGTAGTTCCTTGGACTGCCTTCATTTATCTAATTAGTTCAACAAACCTTTTGAAGAATTGATTACAGAAAAATGCAATGTGGTGAGTGTGGACGGAACAAGCAACCTTAGATATTCAGTCTGATGCTCTCCAAATGTAGGTGTCACACTATTGGATAGACAAACTTAATATTAATGAAGTCATTTAATTTTTCACCTTCTCTTACAACAGGAATGAACTTTTCCTTTGTCATAGTAATTCCCTGTATTGCCTTCATTTATCGATTTAGTGTTCAACAAACCTTTTAAAGAATGAATTACAAAAATACAATGGTGGTGAGTGTGGACCGAACATGCAACCTTCAGATCTTCAGTCTGATGCTCCCCAAACCGATCTGTCACACTACTGGATAGACAGGGGCTTTTACTAGACACAATCTGATACATGTTCAATAATTATTTTACTATTATTTCTCTCTCATCCTTAAGATACCTGTATGGGGAATATTCTACTCTTCCAGGAACCTGAAATATATCTTCAGTCTGATGCTCTCGAACTGATATATCATAAGATACCTGTAGGGTGAATATTCTATTGTTCCAGGCAACCCAAAAATATATTTCTATTGCTCTTGAAGGTAAATTGCACATATTATATTCATCCTATATAGTCAACAATGAGTATATCTTAATCTTTTTTGAATGTTGTGTAGCTTTTCAAAGTAACAAATTAATCATGCATAAATAAGCTCTTCTGGACTTTGATAGATAGTTTGATCAATATGGTACAGGTCAATTGATGTACCATATGTAAAACATACTGAATTGTACAATGGGTTTGGTTCCCAACTGTACGGGTTCAGCAAAATTTATAATGGGTGTACAACTTAAGACAAAACAGATTCAATTCAGTTGTTTGTCTTAAGCTGTAGGGGCAAACAGACTCAATTCAGTAGTTTGTCTTGTGCTGTAGGGCAAATAGTCTCAATTCAGTAGTTTAGTTTGTCTTTGTGCTGTAGGGCAAACAGACTCAGTAGTTTGTCTTGTGCTGTAGGCCCTCGATTGCTCTCCCATCAACTTACTGAGTTACTGAGGTCAGGCCAGGCAACTGTAGTGACTTGTGTGAGCCCAGTGACCTCACCTCATAGTGTGGCACATGAATGTAATACATGTTTTAAATATATTTTGATGTTCTGTGAGCGCAATGACCAATCAGAGAGTCTGGCACATGTTTTTTTAACGTAATTAATGTATTTTGTTATTTATTTTAAGGTAAGCTACCAAGTTGAAGTGCGTAAATGGTTCCCAAAGTATCTTCCAGGCAGGAATTATATCTCTGTGAAATTTACAATGAACTAATTTTTATTATTAATCAAATATGAAATGGTATATTTGTAACCAAAAATTTATTTTTCTTATTTTATCGAACAGGCATAAAAACAAGTGGACGGAGAGAGGGCTTTTGACCAGAAGTTATAAATGAGAAGATGGAATTGCATGTGAAATGGTGAGTGAAATGTTTATTAGTTACAACTATTATTTTAAAATAAAATTATTATTACAACTTTGAAGCTTTTTATTATATGAAACAGGTATAAAAAAATAGATGGGAAGAGTTTCCACTCAAACCCAGATGCAGAGTGTTGTAACCAAAAAATTATATATGAGAAGGTAAATGGAATTGTTTTGCAAAATGGACTAATTTTGATCTGGTCAATAAATATAAATATTTAATTGTTTGTTATTTATTATTTTAAAATATCATCAAAATTATAATTTTTTTAATGGTATGCAGGGATCAAGAAGGTAGATGGAAAGAACAGGACCTAGAAGGGGAGTGCATTGGCAAAGGACCAAGAATCTTTGTAATTGTAAATTGTATTATTAATTTTGATGTACCACTCAAAAACAATACTTCAATACATAATCAATTTTTTTTTGGAGAGGGGGTTGACCCCTTCTCTCAACCTTCAACCTTCAAAGATAGCATGGCCAAAGCTATCTTGGAGGAGTCTCATTGTCTTGGAAGATAGCATGGCCAAAGCTATCTTGGAGGAGTGTCATTGTCTTGGATAGTTGTCTTTTTTTTTTTTGACTATTTATTTCTCTTCCCAGTATTTTAATTTTAACATTTAATTTTAAGTTGTTTGGCAAACAATAATTTTATTTTATGACACAAGTGACTTAAAATATGATTTCTGATATAATGATTTTTTATTTTTTATATATATATAATTTAATTAATTAAAATATGTTTTATAAAAAAATAATTCAACTTTGTATTTAAAAAAAATTGATTGAACATATTTACTTCTTTTCCACAGCATTGCCTTTTATACCAATAAAAATGACTATAAAAATTAACTCACAAAATTACATTTTAAAATTATGTTATTTAATAAAAATTAATATTTAAAATGAATGGATGTTTTTGAAAAAAAAATCTGCTTCACATTGCTCTCACATGATACTTTATATACCAAGCACTTTGACATGAATACTTTATATACTAAGCACAAATGGTTGAAAAATAACTCATAAAATTACATTTTAAATTTTGTTATTTAATAAAAATTTATGTTTAAAATTTACACAATTAAAACCTTAAATATTACTTATTTATTTGTGTTGTTGTGTTGTATTGTGTTGTGTTGTGTTGTGTTGTGTTGTGTTGTGATATGTGATGTTGTGTTGTGTGTGTATATATAATTATACACATTAACATTGTGTATTTTGCATTTTAAAATTATTGAGATTTAATGTTTCAAAATATTTGTACAACAATGTTATGTTATTTTGTTATGTTATTTGGATATGAGTATTTGAATATGAGTATTATGTTATTTGTACCAGTATCTTTATATTTTAAAACTGCATTTATACATTTATTTCACATGTTATTATTTCCTTGGCAACAAGTGGAGTATTAAAAATAACTTATAAATTTTAAAAGATAATAATGATTTTTATTTTAAAAAGGGTCTTTCTCACAATTTAAAAAAATAGCATGCTTGAAATTGGGAAGGAGTTGTATTTTAATTTTTAATGATTATTTTATGTAACTGCCTATTTTAGTTTTAAAATTTTAACTTTATTTATTTTAATTTTCTAGCTCCACAAATAAGTTATATATTAATGATTTTTGACTTGTATTTTATTTAATAATTAATTAATATAAAATTAGTTTTGTTTTAAATTGGTGAACAACTTTACAAATTGCATGTCAAACTTGATTTCAAATCTTTTCATTATTCATATGGTTTTAATATAATACTTTATATAATTATCACAAATGTAATTTAACCAAAATTATATAACCAAAATTATATAGCTTTCACATTACTCTCACATGATACTTATATACCAAGCACTTTGACATGAATACTTTATATACTAAGCACAAATGGTTGAAAAATAACTCATAAAATTACATTTAAAATTTTGTTATTTAATAAAAATTTATGTTTAAGATTTATACAATTAAAACCTTAAATATTACCTATTTATTTGTGTTGTTTTTGTGTTGTGTTGTGATATGTGATGTTGTGTTGTGTGTATATATAATTATACACATTAACATTGTGTATTTTTCATGTTTAAAAATATTTGTACAACAATGTTGTGTTATTTGGTTATGAGTATTTGAATAAGAGTATTATGTTATTTGGTTATGAGTATTTGAATGTGAGTATTATGTTATTTGTACGAATATCTTTACATTTTAAAACTGCATTTAAACATTTATTATTTCCTTGGCAACAAGTGGAGTATTGAAAATAATTTGTAAATTTTAAAAGATAATAATGATTTTTATTTTAAAAAGGGTCTTTCTCACAATTTTAAAAAATAGCATGCTTGGGAAGGAGTTGTATTTTAATTTTTAATGATTATTTTATGTAATTGTCTATTTTAGTTTTAAAATTTTAACTTTATTTATTTTAATTTTCTAGCTCCACAAATAAGTTATATATTAATGATTTTTGACTTGTATTTTATTTAATAATTAATTAATATAAAATTAGTTTTGTTTTAAATTGGTGAACAACTTTACAAATTGCATGTCAAACTTTGATTTCAAATCTTTTTCATTATTCATATGGTTTTCATATAATACTTTATATAACTATCACAAATGTGATTTAACCAAATTATATAGCTATCACAAATGATGTTTAAACTATGATTCAACCAAAAATATTAATTGGAAAATTAAAAAGTTATATATTAAGATTATAATTTAAATATTTGTTATGTGATATTGTGATGTATTGAAATGTGTTGTGTTCTATATTTTGATTGTACACATAATATATTGTGCATAAATTGGTGTATTTAATTAATTGAATTTTTTTATACCAATTATAAATCACTATAAAAATCTAAAATTGTGTTATTTAAGAAAACATAATACTTAAAATTAATTTGTGTTTGAAAAAAAAATCAACTTCACATTTTAAATGTGTGAAGTTTTGAAATGTGTTGCCTCGTGGTATATTTAATTGTATACCTATAAATTTACTTTATTTTATTTTACTTCCACAAACCATATTCAAATGTGTTGTGTTGTGTATGGTATATTTAATTGTATACCTATAAATTTACTTTATTTTATTTTACTTATTCAAATGTTATAAACCATTTTAATAAATGTTAGCTTTTATAATATTTGGACAATATGTAAATCATAAATTTGAATAAGTTTACTTTATTTTATTTTACTACCACAAACTATATTCAAATGTGTTGTGTTGTGTATTTTGATTGTAAACAATATATTGTGCATAATTTGGTGTATTTAATTAATTGAAATTTTTTATACCAATTATAAATCACTATAAAAAATTAAAATTGTGTTATGTAATAAAACATAATACTTAAAATTAATTGATGTGTTTGAAAAAAAATCAACTACACATTTTAAAGCTGTGAAGTATTGAAATGTGTTGCCTCATGTGGTATATTTAATTGTATACATATAATATTGTGTATTATTTGATGTATTTTAAATTAATTGAAACTTTTAAAATTTGAATTTTAATAAATGTTAGATTTTATAATATTTGGACAATATGTAAAGCATAAATTTGAATAAGTTTATTTTATTTTACTAAGATATTCAAAATGCTGGTGAAAAATATTAATTACAAAATTAAAAATTTATGCAATAAGATTATTTAAGTTTCCTTTGTATTTGTTATGTGATATTGTGTTGTGTGATCTGATATTTGATATTATACCTAAAATTGTAAAAGTATAAGTCTCTTATTGTTTTTTCTTTTAAAGGGTTCTAGCTTAATTTTGTAATTTTGCTCTTTGATTTAATGATTTATTTTAATGTTATATTAATTATTTAACTTGTTTAATCTAGTGAAATAAGATTAATTTTATTTAAATTTGTGATTTAAAATATAAAAAAATTTAACTTTTAAATTTATATGGATTACATTCATATGGTTTTTCACATAATAGGATATGTAATGGTTCTTAAATTTCAAAATTTATACAAATAAGATTTTAAATTTTGTATATTTTGACAAAAAGGTATAAATGATTTCATGAAATTTCCTTCACAAAGCTGATGCAACTCTTGCAAATCTCAACCCTCAGAAGGTGGTCTCTCGCTCCATAAGCTGATGCAACTCTTGCAAATCTCAACCCTCTTGCATAAGAAAAGCCACTAAAGCTGGTGTCATTACTAAATTGAAGGGCAGATTTCTGCCAAGAGATTACCAAATCGCGTTACATA
>APFE031407517.1:4019-30966 GCA_000404065.3 Pinus taeda
TATATATATATATATATATATAAGGCCATTTCGAAAATTCCAAAATTTGACCGAAGGAGTTAAATTAAACAAGCCACAAAATCGCCCAAATCTCACTAGAGTTTTCCGGATTCCATCCACTGGAAAACTTCCAAATTGTGTCTCCATTAAGCCTACCCAGTTAACAAAAGTAAACCAAAACTTTGACTGGCTCGTTCTCCGACATACGAGCTCAGATTGATGAACCGTTCACACTGCTGCGATCAGGACTACGAGATCTACGCTCTAGTCCTAGTTCAAAAACATTCTGAGCACTTTGATTTTTGAGCTTCCATAAGCCCTCTTTGTCCTATGTGTCCTAGTGTGCGAATCCATTCAACACCCAAGACAATGTCACAACCACCCATGTTAATCGCAAACATGTGGGTCTTTAGGTGGTAGTCTCCCATCTGAAGTTTAATATTTTCGCAATGGACTTCACATTTCATTGTCCCCTCATCAGCAATAAGGACTTGGAAATTAAATACTTCCCTTACAAAACAATGAACAGCTTCTGTGACTTGCTTATGGATAAATTTATGAGTGCTACCACTATCAATCAATACTACTACAGGGCAATGTTGAAGAAAGCCTTTGATTTTGAGAGTTTGGGGCGCAGAAATGCCTAGCAAAGCATGTAGCGAGATAACTAGTTCCTCTCGCGTAGCTGTGAGATCATTGTCCTGCTAGGTTTCCTCAACTTCATGCTTTGGCCCCCTAAGGGGTGGGGCTTCCTTAGATGAGTTGTGATCAGTAACATCAATTTGAAATAATTTTGGTTCCTTGCATTTATTTCTCAGGGAGTATTTGCCATCATAGTAGTATCACAATCCTTGTTTTCTTCTTTCAACCATTTCTGCTGGAGACACCTTTTGAACCTTAAGTGTTTGGGTAGGGCCTTGAGCCTGGGTGGAGTGTCCCTTGGTGATGAAATTTGGACGAGTAGACTGGGCAACTAAAGCATGTTCCACTTCGACAGCCTTTGTGCAAGCATCTATCCATGTAGATGGGTGGTGCATTCGGGCATGTGCTTGGATGGATTCTTTTAGACCACTTATGAAACATTCTAAGTAGAATGCATCTCCTAGACCTTTTGTTCGGATGGCCAATGTCTCAAAGGCTGCAATGTATTATTTTACTATGCATGTTTTTCGGAGCTTAGTAAGACGACCCAAAAAATTAGATTCTCTGTCAAAGCGGTTACAAAGGGATTTTGAGAACACCTGCCAAGTTATGTTCCTGGGATAGAATTTTACATGCCACTGCCACCATTACCATCTCTCTTGGTCCAAGTAAAGGGCTCCCACATGTAGTTTAGTTGGATCATCACGGATATCATTCACAATGAAATATTGTTCCATTTGTGCTACCCATACTGCCAGATTAGAGCCATCAAATTTATACATGTCTAACTTGGGTGGCCGAGGGTGGGAATGTTAGTGATTTCCATGGAAGTGAATATGATGGCTAGATTCTCCTTCAAGGTGTTCATCAATACCATGTGCCTCATGATGCAACCCTGACATGCTCGTAGTGACTTGTGCAATGAATAGTGAAATTTTCTGCAGATCTTCCTGGAAAGTATCCAACCTTTTCAAGGTGCTCGATCTTCTCATTGGCCATGACTTGAGCTTTGGTTTCTACCATACACAGATCTCAATCACTTGACGTCACTTCGAAAAAGTTTGGGACCGCCAGAAAATTGAAGCTGACAAGTGAATGGTACCACTGTGATAAACTCGTCATCCTGAATCTTATGGGCTACGTCTCTTGTAAGCGTCCTATGAAGGATGAACAGAGTTTTATTCCCCACTTATCAATAATGTAGTGGAAAAATTCCAGAAAACTTGATCCCGTCCAATGTCCTGCGAAAATCGGGCTCAAACTATAGCAACCACAAGCCTCACTATGTAGAGGGTCAGATATGCCTGTGAAACCCCAACGGCTGAATGTGAGTTGGATTGCAGCGGCAGAACCCCAACTAGTGGATCTGATTGGTGTGGCAGTGACTATTGAGCCCAAAGCTTGCATCTTTCCTACACCTTTTTCTAGCTTCTTTCCATTTACCTGAACCTCCTAAGCTGTCAATATCATTGCATATTAGTTTTAAAAGAGAAATTAAAGTGGTTTCTTGACTATGACTTTGTGTTGCTGTTTGAACTAGATTTTTGCTTATGAGCTGCGGAATCTTGTCACTTTCCGCAGCTGGGTCAACTTTCCGCAATTGTTTTTGTTAAAGTCTACATTGCAGGTATCATCAAGCAAATTAAACCACATGGGCAAGTTGGAAATGATGTGGACATGGTTCGTGTCCCATTGGTCTAGCTGGATTTGTCAAAGGAGGCCGTAGTCAATGGGGGTCAAGCGGTGGTCAAACAAGAGAAGTCCTACAACAACAAGACTCCATTTCAAGCACGTAAAAGGCTTCTGTGACCGTTTCTAGACTTCTGGAGGCATGATGACACCTGTAGGCTGCCCACGATGTAAATCTAACAAGTCGCTTTCATTAGACTGCATCATCTCGGCAGCCATGATGCTAAATCCATGGACGTTGTTGTTCACGTGTCCTCTGTCAGCACAGATTTTAGAAAATCAGTTATGTAGCCTTCTGTTATAAATAATGTGTCTCCATACGCATGAGAGTTAGCTTTTTTTTAATGTATTGTTGACTGTTAACGAGCCCACTGTGCTGTGACATTGATTCTTCGTTATGACTGCATTCTAAATATATGAGAAGACTCTGTTTCTGAGCATAATTCATGGTTGATAATTGTTGCCCGAGGTTGTGCAGAGGGCCCCTGCACACACCGAGGTTTTGTTTATTGCTGTATAGTTTCATGCTGTGTTATTACGTTCATTATCCATAGTCATTCACTTGTATATATTGCATTTCTTATAGTACCAACGTTTTATTTTTGTCCATAATTCTACCTGCTTTCCATTGTTGTTAATGTTGATCAGTGTATTTGTTCCAGTTTATAGTAGGCAGCCCGGGCATTTGCACATAGTTTTACAATGACTAATGACATGGAATCAGTTTTATCTTTCTGCTGACTTATATTTCTTAGTTTTTAATTCCAGCTCTGTTTTGTTTATTTTAGTTCTGTTCATTGGCTTTATTGGTTGGCTTGGATATTAAATTACTCATGTCATTATCAGTTACGTCCGAAAGCCATAGCGAGACTAATGGTGGGGGATTGAAGTATGAGTGTGTAATTTGATATTAGTTTATTTTTCTGCAAATTAGATATTAAATTACTCATGTCATTATCAGTTACCTCCAAAAGCCATAGCGAGTGGTAAGAGATTGAAGTATGAATGTGTAATTTGATATTGGTTTATTTTTTTGCAAATTAGATATTAAATTGCTCATGCCATTATCAGTTACCTCTAAAAGCCATAGCGAGACTAATGGTGAGGGATTGAAGTATGAGTGTGTAATTTGATATTAGTTTACTTTTCTGCAAATTAGATATCAGATTGCTCAAGTTGTTTATGATTACCTTCGAAATCCATAGAGAGACTAATGGCGAGGGGTCAGAATATGAGTTGATGTAATTTGATCTTAGCTTTATTTTAGTTGCAATTTTTGGTTTTCTTTGAGTACACTTCTTTTGTATTTAGACAACAGCAAGAATAATGGTTTCATGATAAATAGTTCACTGTTTGTTTGACTAGTATAGTGGCACATTTTCATTTTCTTTTAGGAATTAATTTTATCAATGCATGCTTTAAACCCCTTTTGAAGTTTGAAGTTTTGGAAATCATTATAAAGGACATCATTGCCTTGAACATTTATATCCATACTTGCCTTTTAGAATTTCCATCTCACATTAGGAAATCAACGAAGATAAACCCAAAACAAAATAAAAAAACCAAAAACGAAAAAAAGCAAGAGATAGGTTATCTTGCACATATAGTGCGCCACACTTCGACAGCTTACGAATCCCAGATTGAAAAATTAATGTAGCAATTTAGGACACTCTAAATTGACCAAAAAGTGACAGAACCCCAACTGCTAGATCTAAATTGTACTACGGCGGTAGAACCCCAACTGGTTGATCTGATTGTTGCGGTGGCGGCAGAACCCAAACTGCTAGATCTGAATCATATTGCGCAGTAGAACCTCAACTGGTGGATCGGATCTGGAAAATAAGATAATGGACAATCTTTAGAGAGTTGAGGGAACTATGGTCACAAAGGAGTGTTAGGTGCTACAGATCGCCATATACATAAGGGTCTAACAATAGTACTAGGCCCAATATTTCAGGGCAGTAACTAAGAAGGATCAACTGTACCCTTAGTCGTACTACCCGACTACCCTATGTTATGTACGAGTAATCTCCCTGAGTGTTGTTCTCAATGTATTGTAGCAGTAAGACAACCGACGACTTATCTAAGGCAAGATTTCAGGTGAGCCTAGGGGGATTCTGATATACTCAGAGGGTACGTGAAAGGTAGTCTGTGTGCGGTTTTGTCTAATGCGCTACTACTCGAAGGGGTACCCATAGGGGTTACAAGGGAGTCCAACAAGCGTGACCACCTCTTGTATTTCTTGCGTGCATGCCCCCCCAAATCCGCAAGTTTATGCGCTCAACAATAGATCCCGTGGTTTAAAGACGTCGGAACACATCTCTAGCCTAATTTTTTTTTGCCAAAAATGGAGGTACCACGAGCCTTGGAAAGTGCTCTGATACCACTTGTTATGCTCTTGACCTGCAAGAAATTCTAGAATACCAAATATGCGAAGAAATACAACTCGGAACATAGAATAAAATGAGAAAAACAACAAGTATTTTATTATTTAGAGATAAAAGCAATGTTCACTTGCCTCTTCGAGGGGGCAACCTCCAACAGAGCAAAGCTTGATTACAAAATAAGACTCTATGATCTTTCCCTTCTAACTACGACTATTTATAGCTAAATGACCTTCAACAACCTAACAACTAGTGATCCTTTGCATAACATGGGTTAACCACTTTATTTATTAATTATGGCCCGTTGCAACTAACTGTGGTCCCTTTCTTAAATGTGGGTCAACCACTTACAATTATTAATATGGGCTTTATTGACTCTTTAACTAACTATGACTATGACTTGACCCTATTAGGTTTATTACATAAATAAAGCGGTTAGGGTTGGACCCTAACAACAGAGGCGATTCTTCAACTCAGAGAATGATTGTTGTTGGGCTTCAGACCAAAAAAACTTTTATTTTTCTCCACCCTTGGTGACTTGACTTAAAGGCCAAGTGATATGAGAGAACCCCAACATGAACCTACGATAGAAGCTGGCAAAACCCAAAAAGCTGCGGAGCTCTGTTACAGTGGTTGGCGCTAGCCAATCCCGAATGACTTGTATCTTGGATGGGTCCACATGTACACCTTGCTCATCAATTATGTACCCAACATATTGAACCTGGGTCAGGCCAAAGGTGCATTTCTCCAAGTTAACACACAACTTGTGTTGTCGCAAGGTTTGAAGGAGCTGTCGAATATGGTAGAGGTGCTCGTCCCAACTATGGCTAAAGATCAAGATGTCATCTAAATACACCACCGCGAATGCATTGGCGAAGGGTCGCAAGATGTCATCCATTAGTCTCATGAAGGTTGCAGGGGCGTTCGTCAATCTGAATGGCATGATCAACCATTCGAAAAGGCCCTCCTTAGATTTGAAGGCAGTCTTCCACACATTAGAGGGTTTGATAGGCACCTGGTGATAACTTGACTTCAAGTCAATCTTGCTGAAATCTTTGGCCCCCTTGAGCTGGTAAAGAGGGTCATCAATTCACAGGATTGGGTATCTATTCCGGATTGTGATCTTGTTCAATGCTCGGTAGTCAATACAAAGTCTCCAGGTCCCATCCTTCTTTTGTACCAATACAATCGGGCTCCCACAAGGTGATGAGCTTGGCTTGATGTGCCCTTTCTGCAATAGTTCCTGAATCTACCTCTTGATCTCATCGTTCTCCAGAACAGAGCACCGATAGATCGTCCCATTGGGCAACGATGCGCCCGGGGGTCAGATCGATGGAGTGCTTGACCTAACAGTGAAGAGGTACCCCTGTAGGTGAGGCAAAAATATCCCTATACTCCTCCACAACCTTGTCCATCTACTACTGCTATGCAGAGGAGCTTTGCTTAGAAGTCATGGCCACCACCTTCTTCTTGCCGTGAGGGTGAATCATAAGGAAAACAAATTTCCTAGTCTGGGAAATGATCTTACTAAATTGCTTTGCAGTGATCAAAGAGATGGCGGTAGGTGGGGCTACCTCTGATATCCTGTACAACTAGTTGGCCAAGGTAATAATCATAGAGTGAGGTCTAGACTCATATACATCATGTTGCTTCCACAAGTATGGTTTCCCTAACAATACATCACAAACTTCAAGAGGAGCAACATCACACAGTTTCTCATCAGTGAAGGGCTTGATGCTATAGGGAAGGAGGCACTGCTAGCTGATGCAAAGATATCATCCTTGGTGAAGCCACCCAATGGTGTACGACTGTGGATGTGCTGCAGTCTTTAGGTCCAAACGCTTCATGACCTCTTCTGAAATGAGGTTCTTTTGGCTCTCGTTGTCGACAATGAACTGCAGCGGAGAACCCTTCACCCACATCTGTGAGTCGAAGAGGCATTCCCCCTCCTCTTGAAATTCAAGCTCAATCTTTTGGATTGCGGTGGTGGCCACAGTGGCACTTGGCTCTGCATCAATGATCTGCTTCCCTTTGTCATTTCCCTTATCAAGTTATGATTAAGAGTCGGAACATGCGTTTGATTTAGAAGCCTTCAACTCAGCCACCAGTGACTGTGTGGCTTGACACTCACTTGTATTGTGAGTGGAGCTCTTATGGAACTCACACCATTTTCCTATGTCCTTCTTTGTCTTCGTCATGTTGTTCTTTGCTTGCAACTTCGCTAGGCTATCCTAGGTAGCTTTGCCTTGGCTCAATCCTTTGTTCTATGGTTTGGGGGTGCCTTCTCCTTGCTTTGGATTCACAAATCCAAAGTCCCACTTCTTCTGTTTAAACTTTTGCTCAATCTTGACAGTGTTCTGGTATGCCATGCTGAATGAGGAAATGTCCAGGAACTCCATCTCATCTTGGATGTACTCATGTAGACAACCGTGGTACTTGAGCACCAAATTCCGCTCAGTATCCTTGATACCCAGCTTCATGCAAAGGGTATGGAAAATATTTGTGAACTCTGACACATTTTGGTCCCTTCCCTAACATAGCATGGTCCACTTTATGTATTTATCTTCATAGCTCCCGATAGGGTAATATTGTTCCTTGATGGCGTCTCGGAAAGAATCCCATGTGGGTGCGGTTGAAAACAACAAGGGTTCACTCTCATCCTTTTGTTGACAATATGTTTCCCACCAGTCCTTGACATGTGGGGCGGCTTTGAGAAGTGCAAAAGTAATCTTTTCCCGATTAGAAAAGTCATGAACTGAAAAATATCCTTCCAATATATTTAACCATTTATCTAGAGCGTCTACATCTATCATACCTTCAAATATGGGAATATCGAAGTTAACTTGTACCTTAAAAGGAGTGGTGCCTCCAAAGTGGTTGTTGGATGAAGATGCATCAGTTGTGGGTAGCTGCCGAAGGATCTGGGCAAAGTTATCCATCATCACATCCCTTTGTCGCTCGAGGGCTTCCTCGAACAACATTTTGAAAGGATCTCCTACCCCCTCATCTTTCTTTTCTTCCACCATGGGAGTTCATCGGGTTTTGCGATGCTAATCTTGCAACGGTTCAACCAAATCGAGCCCTAACTCCTTATACCCTGACCTCGTTGAGGACATGCAAAGAAAAACAGAGAAAAAGTAGACCGCTCTGATACCACTTATCCAAACTTAAACATGAACGCAACAACTTACATATATAATCATAAATATAGAGATGCAGCAGAAAAACACTTCATTTCATTAATAGAAAAATACTGAACTATGCTTACAAACATAATGGAAATAAGATAGCTCGAGCGATGGTAGCTTATCTTTGAAAAGAGTGGTGGCGGCTACATGCTTCTGAACTGTGTTATAATGAAACTCAAAGGCCTATTTATTATTAAAAAACAATGGTAAACCCTAAACATCCAAAAACCTAACCCTAAGAGATGAAGCGCCAAAACTATGGGCCCCGTTTGGGTAAATTGGTACATCAACTTCTCGGGGTTGTAACTTTGGCATACGATCTTTGTTTGGCTATCATAATACCTCGTTTCAAAGATCTCGAAGAGAAGGTCGTAAACAAACAAATAAGTTGCTTTGGAGTGTTTCTAGTCTCTCTGTTTTCCCATAAAACATCGTTTAGGGCCTCAAAACGACACTTGAAGTTCAGGACCCGAAAAACTGCCAAAAATATTAAACTGTGCTACAAGTAAGGAAACTGAAAAACTGAAAGAGACAGTGTCGGGGGTTCAAGTGGAAGAGCTAGGTGGCCACCAATATCCACCTGGATCATTCGAGCTCATAATAGGTTTTCCATCCTCTAATAATCATTTTCTCAATGTTGTAATTCTAGTTGAGCTCATAAGGAATGTCAATACCCCAATCTTTATAAGAAGAGACATGTTCCAAGCAATTGTTATCATAGGAAAAATTTCCATGGGTGATCGTTTTGGATTTAATTATCATGATTTTAGTCTTGTCGGTATTAACTGTCATACCCATCTTGGAGAAATAGTCATAAAGAATCTTAAGCTGCTTGTCCAAGTCCTCATGTCTTATTGTAAGAAAAACAATATCATCAATGTAAAAGAGAAAAGTAATGATAATACTAGCAAGCTCGATGCACCACCTGATTTCCAAACACTCTAAAAAAATATTAATATATATATAAAATAAATTATTTAACTATCATATCCTTCTTCCCTTACCTTCCATTACTCCCTTCCACTAGATTAAAAAAGTTTTATTCCTACACAAATAACTTTACATATATATTATTCAATGTTTTCATTTTCAATTATATCAAAGTCACATCACGTAATATGCAATTTAGGACATTTCAAAATATCCATATCCTCTCATATCTCAAATTTCATGTCTTTTATTTACATTATAATAATATTAATTATTATAGGTAAATAGTAATATTAATTATTATAATTTATGATAGATAAAGAAATTTACATTTAATTAATATATTAATATTATAATTTAAGATGCTTGGCTTAGCTTGACTTGGTTGTCACTTTAAAATTAAGTAATAAATAATAATAATATGTACATATAATTAAAGCTAATAAAATAATAAATTAAATTATTTTAATATTTATACAATTTGAAAAGAACTGAGCATTAATGCGTTACCATATTTATTTGATGTGACACAACGTCTCAAGAAGCCCTCAACTCACCGTGGACAGAATTTCTACCACCCGATAAAGTGACGGCCTAAAATAATCGAGAAAAGACGATCACATTTGAAAAAAAAAACAAAATGACGTAACGAAGAAACGACTAGTCAGCCACCAACCCGGCGGCTCCTTGCCACGGAGAGGCGTGTCCTCGTGACAGAACCTAGACGACACCCGGCGGCTCCTCCTCGTATTACAAAGAAAAGTGAAGCGATACGGAACATTTGAACTTAGTAAATTGGAAAAAAAAAAACCATAAAAAACCTAGAGTTTATAATTCCCGGCAGTTTCTGCGCGAACAATTTTATAAAGTACCGTAAAGATTATAATTCCGGGCGGATCCTCCGCCAATAATTTAATAAAGAACCGTAAAGATTATAATTCCGGGCGGCTCCTCCGCGAATAAATCTATAAAGAATATTTGAAATTGGTGGATACGCAAAGAACAGAGAACCCTAAGATTATTTTTAAGGAACGATTTAAGTCAAAATATGATGCTAATGGACGGCACGCTGAAACCTTCCAACCGAAAATGTAGATTGTACGCAAACCATTTATTGCATTTAAATTAGTTACAGATTCCTTGAGATAAGAAAGTCAAAGATGAATTATTCTTTATTGATTACATTTTGGGTATTATATAGAAAATCTATATAAATAAAATATTTATCTTTTTTAGATTTTAGTAATCAAATTGTTTGTGAAAGTGGATCTCACATCGTCTTATAAAACAAAACATTTCACATAAAATGAGTTATTCTTTATTGATTATATTTGGAGTACTATAACCCAAATCTAGATGAATAATTTTAGATTTTAGTAATCAAATTGTTAGTGAAAGTGGATCCCACATCGTCCCACCAAATAAAACATCTCATATATCAATTTTTGGTACATTAAAGCCAATTCTTTATCCTACATGGTTTTCATACACCAATATGATATTTTAAGATGTATATTTAAAAAATAGTGATTAAATTTTTTCTTTACCAAATCAAATTTGAATTCGAATTTGGTAACTATAATATATTTTTCCTAATTTATCATCCACACAAATACCGTAATTTATCATCTACACAAATACCAAACAACATTTGGGTCGGTTCAATCACATTCTTTCATTGTCATAATATTGCCATTCTCATTCTCAAACAGCCTTGATATTACAAAGGTTGAGTTGAAAATTTCAGGGATTAAAACATCTTGTAATTATTTATACCAGATTTCCTGCGATAATTTGCCGTGATTACACGCTGAGCTAAGTTGCATCACGGCCGGGAAGGATGAAATCTGCGATTACAGTATAAATATATATATTTATATATATTATTATTTCAGAAGCGTCTTCGGGGCGCGGTCTCCTTTTGAGCATTGTAATAAACTGCAGCCACTGGTAGTCCGAGGCCATTAATCTCCGCGAAATCTCGTGTGCTGAAGTTGATGCGCGACTGTGGAGGATACACAGTCTCTCTCGCCATCTGCTTGAACAGTATGAACACATACCTGTGGATACCAATTGTGGGTCTCGGAGCCTCGTAGCGCATAAGCTCCCGTCCTGTAACACAAAGCGCAGATATTTAATAGAATCCGTGTTTCAGAGAGCTGAAATCTATATTATGATCTCTAACTTTTTTGCCTTACCAAAGGTAGCTGCTGTTGTAGCAGGAATGTCCGTAACAATCCTGCGCAGAAATTGACAGGATATTCAGCGCAATTCAAAAATAAAAGGAATTGAAATTATTTAGTCCACCAAATTCATTTTTGATATGATATTTCTGAATCCATTGATATAATATTTCCAGATCCATCCTAACAAATCTAGCTCCTATGGCTTGAAAAAACAATAAAAAAATACACCAAAACAATTTTCTGTACATAATTCATTTTTGATATAATATTTCCAGATCCATCCCAACAAATCTATAGCTCCTATGGCTTGAAAAAACAAAAAAAAACCACACCAAAACAACTTTCTGTACATTACTCAGGACTACGCTGCAAGCAAAAACCCTACCATACTCGAGAGTATGTAACACCTGTGCCGATACCATACAAATATGTTATCATTACTGTGTCAATTTATATTGTTTGAAAAAAAATAGGTACGAAGCGGACATGATCAGAGTACGTGTCACATGCATGACAATGATTCACAACGCACGCGAGCAATTACTAAGGAGTGGGAAGCTGTCCGAGCAATGACATGTGTCATGGCCTCGCCATATTTTTGGAATACAACATCGAAATTGAAGTGATAGATATTTTGGCCGCAATCTAACTATTCTAAATTTGGGAGTTTTTTCAGGGATCACTTTTCGCAGTAGTTTAATTCGTTTGTTTTTCCTTTGAAAATTATGGAAATTTTAGTAAGGTTTTGTTTTGAAAATCATAGAAATTTTAGCAAGATTTTGATAGAATCTAAGTTATAGTTGTCAAATTTCAAAATTTTGGATAATCAATAAGTTTTTGATGGTGTTAAATCCATTTCCATCATCAAAAACATGATTCAAACATTGCTACTACATAATTTTTTGAAAAAAAAATTAGTGGAATTCCAACCACTTTTGACCATCCTAAAAAAATTCCATAAAAAACCCCTTATTTTTCAGTCAAATCTAATTAAAATAAAAAAATATGATATAATAAAAAAAATCAATAAATAACCCAAAACCATAATCAATCAAATCTAAAACAATATTTCCAAAAATTATAAAATTGTCAAACTTCATAATAACCCGTTTTAAATTATTAATACTAAAGTCTTTTAATTAAATATTATTTATATTATTAAATAAATACGTATTATATCAATTTATAATTTTTATTAAAAAATTATTATAAACATTATTATATTTTATTAATAAATTATAATAAAATAATCATAATTATTTTTAATAAAATATTTTATATAATTAAAATAGATTCTATATTAATTAAAAGTTTTATTTATGGTTTATCGAAAAACATTTTATAAACCTCAAAAACTTATCCTAACTTTGACTTAAATTATCCAATAGATTTTTAAATAAAATATTATTAATCTTTAAACAATTATTTAAAAAAGAAAAAGAAAACCATTAAGGGTATTGTTTGAATGGACCATTTATTAAAACGAGAAAGATGACCCTTCACGAAAGAGTTAGTTGTGACGTTTCAATCGCCGACTTATGAAGCAAGTTTTCGCAGGAGTAATAATAATAATTAATTAATAAATAAATAGAAAGCATCTTAATTCAAAATCAATAAAGGCATACAAGGAACATAATCAGAAGATAAAAAAGACACGTACACAGAAAACGTACACAGAAAACCAACCGTTTATTAAAGTTTCATACTATTTTTGGATAAAAAAAAAAGGACCCAATGTAGAAATTTCTTCAACTTTTACTATGCGCTGTAAAGCACTGAATCATGATATTCGTTTTCCACTGCGTACACAGACGATGTAAAATAAAACGCTGACGCAATCTCTGTAACCATAAATGCATTTAGCGTGTGTACGTACAACAAACCCATTTGGCCTTATGGCCTTATCCGCTATAGCCAAAGCAGTGCAATTTACTTTATCATGGTATTTTATTTTATCAAGAGTATGCAGGGTATGAAGTTATTTAAGTTTGATAATAATTTAAAGTTGAATAGCTAAATTTATTTTATCATGGTATTTTATTAAAGAGTGTGCAAGGTATGAAGTTATCGAGTTTGATAGTAACTTAAAGTTGAACAGTTTTGAGTTTGATAGTAACCTAAAGTTGAATAGTCTTGAGTTTTTTGAGGAGATAAGGTTTCACTAAACAGCTAATTTTTTATTCAAGATCTATAACTGCAGAATCTGTCTAGGAAAAAAACTGAATATAGATTAAACCATAATGGGTAGGTGGTCCTTTAGAAGACTAGGTGGTGAAAGTCATTAAAAACCATTCCATTTAATTTCATTAAAAATATAGTTTGGAAATAAAAATTGATGTATTCTTTCAACTTAACTAGATTACAAATTTTAAAAATATTCCAAAATCTGTAATTGAAAATGCCCTGGTGTAGAGCCCAGGCCAAAATCTGAATATAGATTAAGCCATAGTGGGTGAGTGGTAGCTGTAATCTGAATATAGATTAAGCCATAGTGGGTGAATGGTAGCTGTAATCTGAATATAGATTAAGCCATAGTGGGTGAATGGTAGCTGTAATCTGAATATAGATTAAGCCATAATGGGTGGGTGGTCCCTTAGACCACGAGGTCTAATGAACTTCATTAAAAACCATTTCATTTTATTTCTAAAAAATAAAAATATAATTTAACATATTTCTAAATAAATACAAATCTACTAATCAAAATCATTAAAACCATTCATTTCTAAAAATAAAAAAATATAATTTAATAAATTTCTAAACAAATAAAAATATACTCTACTCTTTCAACCTGACTCCATTGCAAATTTTAAAAATATTTAAAAATATGAATAACCCAAATCAATTGAACCTAATTCCTATCCATCCTAATTCCTATCCATCATATTCCAAAATCTGCTATTGAAAATGACCTGGTGTAGCCGTATAAGGCTAATGGGTTAATCTTTCAACGACTAGGGCTATCGGGTTAATGTTTCAACGTGGATAACAGCGTTTTGTTCGCAGGTCACAGTTTTGTGGAATATAAAAATAACATTTTATTTGATTTGATTTATATAATGGTGAAACCTTGACTTTGAACACTGTAAAGATTTTCTCAAATCTAATCTTTAATTCAATATAGTGACTAATTTTTTACTTTACCTTAAAGCTGGAAAATAAAAAATCTGATGCAAACACATGGAAGATAAAATCTGATATAATTATAATGTAAAATTTTGACAAGCACATGGGATAAAAAAAAAAACCAATTTCCACTGTAATGATTTACCCAGTAATAGAAATAATAAACGAGAAGAGTTTAGAACAAAATATGGAACCTCTTTAACACAATTATCTTCTATATCTGCTTTTAAATAAATGTTTCAAATCGACTGTCATAGAAAACCAGACTTCAAACGTTTGCCTGATGAAAACCAGCTTTCAAATCAAGCAAACCGCTTTCAAATTTTGAGTTCTGGAAAAAATAAATGGCAGTCGCAGTTAGTTTTTTAGAAGAAATTTGTTTATCGCAATATAGTGGTATATGGGGAATTGTGTTACTATGGAATACCAGTGCAAATACTCGCGCAGTGTTGGATCGCTTGGACTGGGAGCATCTGGATCGGTCATAACCTGCGAATTACACCACCCAACACTACAACGTCAAATTCACAGTACAGTACATAATATTCACTATTTCTGAATCAAATTCTTAAGCTTTGTACTTTAAAAGCCATATCAGTATTTCAAAGCTAAATTGGCCCTAACTTGCAAATTACTCCATTCAACACTACACCATCAAATGATGAAATACGAACAGTAGATAAATCCCGAATCTGAATCTTTGTAATCGAAAAACGTATTGGTTTCGGTTTCTTAGCGTAGATTTTCAGAGTCAGTTTTTGGGGGTGAATAGTGTGTAGTAACTTGAAATTTTTAACTTTTCCATGGACACTCCAACTCTTTGTCTTTAATGACGTGTTTAGTGTATTTCCTGAGTATACACTAGAAATTAGATATTTCAAGCTTTATTTATCTGGAAAATGACAAGTTTCCACTACAAATTCAAGTTAATACACACAATTCACTCAAAGAAAAAAACTATAGTGCAAAAGAGTTAAGAGGAATAAAAGTGAGTTTTATTGGTCTTTGAGGATGGGTACTCTAGAAATGTTAAATAATATATATTGATACTTGAACACTTTTCAAAATGATAGTGTAAAATAGACTTCCACCCATCATCACGGCGACATAAAAGTGAGTTTTTCTCATCCTTGAGATGGGTGAAGTGGAGTGTACTCTAGAAATGTTAGACAATATATATTGATACTTGAACACTTTTCAAAATGATAGTGCAAAATAGATACTCCACCCATCATCATGAGGACATAAAAGTAAGTTTTTCTTGTCTTTGAAGATGGGTGAAGTGGAGTGTACTCTAGAAATGTTAGACAATATATATTGATACCATAACACTTTTCAAAATGATAGTGCAAAATAGACACTCCACCCATCATCACTAGGACATAAAAGTGAGTTTTTCTCATCCTTGAGATGGGTGAAGTAGAGTGTACTCTAGAAATGTTAGACAATATATATTGATACTTGAACACTTTTCAAAATGATAGTGCAAAATAGACACTCTACCCACCATCCCTAGGACATAAAAGTGAGTTTTTCTTGTACTTGAGGATGGGGAAGTGGTACACTCTAGAAATGTTAAACAATATATATTGATACTAGAACACTTTTCAAAATGATAGTGCAAAATAAACACTTCACCCATCATCAAGAAGACAACGAACGAACAAACGAACGACCACCATGAATAAATGCTTTTATGAAAATACAGTTTATTTCTAAAATATACACTAAAAATGTTAGACATTTCAAACTTTATTATCCTCAATATAAAAATGAAAATAAAGATGAGCTAAGTGTCCATCAAAAATAAAAATTAATACCCACCATTCACTCCAAAATACTATCAACCATACAAATTGATACCAGAACATTTCCACTCCAAAAGACTATCAACCATACTAATTGATACCAGAACAACATTTCCACTCCGAAAGACTATCAACCATAGGAATTGATACCAGAACATTTCTCAAAACGACGTGCAAAAGAATTGACAGGAAAGAAATGAAGCAAGGAAGGAATGTGTATACCAAAGTGTAGCAGGTTCGTAAATCGTCCCCTCCAACGTCGACACGTGGGGGAGAGGAGATCGCAGAAGGCTTGATCTCGCAGCCATTGTTAACCTGCCTGCTACCATAGGCCACAGTGAGGTTAACACTTGGCATGAACATATCGACAACATCGCCAATGACTCTTCCTAGAACTAGAGGCTCTCTGAACCTGGCCATGCCTACACACAATTTAGCTGAAGTCGATGACACACAACACTTGAGCTGAAGTCGATGTGGAGGTGGAGGTAGGAGGGTAGGAGTTGGATCGATCCTCTGCACCCGCCACCCTTATATATATATAGATAACTAGATATCCTGGTGGAGGGTCAATGTCCGAGAATAAAGCGAGGCCGGCGACTATAGCCAAAACCAAAACGGAAGCCGTGCTAGAAGCATATGAGCAGAAGAGCGTAGGTAAGGTATGATCAAAGATGGACAAGGGGCAGAGAAGGACGAGGCATAAAGGCGGTACAGCCACTGGACTAGATTCAGCACAGATGCCCGAAATAATGGCTGTGTAGCCATCTTCCAAAATGAGAGAGACCGTTCTCTCAATTATTCTCCCCTTTATGGGCCGGCTCCTCACCACTGATTCACAGCATTATGGGTTATTTAGCTCTCCTAAGCACATTGATTTCGCCCACTGTACCCCTTCTTCTGCAAAAACCCTCACAAAATGCAGTCGATTTCCATTAAGCGTTGGCAGGCACGATTCCTTCACAAGCGGAATGTACCGGCTCTTGACCCTCAACAGTTCCCTATGGATTGATGTGTGGGGCGGCCCGGCCCGGCCCGTCGTAATTTGTTTGTTATCCGGCGATTCTATTGCGCCAGTACTCTCACCCAGAGTGCGGGTACCTACCAGTTTGTCTCTACTCTTCTCGCCCTCTGGTGTTTGCGGATTCAACATGATTCCACCGATGAACAGGCGAAGGAAAGCGAGGGAGGAAACTTGTGAGCAAAGGAACCATTGTGCGCCACACAAGTGATTTTCTTTTTGTTTTTTCAATTCCATGGCCTGACACGTGTCCAGTCAAACGACCTCAGAAATATATCCTTTTACAGCTGGCGCACTCTAAGCCGCCAGTTAATATTCTCCGTCTGACAGGTGTCGCAAGTTGGTTATTGGTTGAGGCTTGTGGCCGCGCTAGCGGCAGCGTGGAGTGACAGTGACCAGGACATGAAGTCTGCCCATATAAAGATTTCTTGGTGCAGTGTAAGGAGATTGGGATGCATTTGTGGCCACTAGAAATTGTTCCAGTATCCAACTTGCTGTTTCTGCGTTAGCGTCATTGGATGTCGCAAACTGCGAGAGGGGCGGGGCCTCCAGTCCTGGGAATAAAGCCAAGGTGGAATATTTGCGTGATCATGATATCGGGTCCTTACATCCTAGGAATTGGAGCTCGATGGGTGTCTAAGCATAATAGGGAAATTGGAACATGTTCTCAAATCTGTCGCTCTCATTTGCGCCCCCACTGTCGGTGGATCTACGCACAAATATATATATATATCTTATCACAATTAACAAAAGTATTTAGAGATTATGTCTCACAACCTAATATAATAAATAATAATCAAGAAGTCAACTATTTCTCCAAAATACCCACATATATTATTTCAAAATACCCACCGTCTCATTGGAAAATATCCACCCTCTCAAAATACCCACGTACATTATTTCAAAATACCCACTGTCTCATTTGAAAATATCCACCCTCTAAACGACAATGTTCTGGTGGGTTCACTTTCACAAATGAGCTGTTCCTTTACGAGAGTAAAGATGCTATTTTTTGGTGGGATAGATATTGGTTGCATAGATATTTGAGTTTCACAAGTTTGATTTTTTAATAATAAAATGTGACAATTTTACTATGTTGTTATATTATGAAAACAATTTTATTGGAGTTTATCGTTGCATCTTTATTATAATTAACAAATCTCGTTATTCATTTTTTCTTGATGATGAACTTCAGTAGGGGTTCCAAACGCGTTGTTGATCTCGTTGTTTATATTTCTCTTCGTTTTTCTCTTGATGGTGTTGATTATCTCGGTGTTCGTCCTTTTCTTGATGATGAACCTCAGTAAGGGTTTGAAAGAAGTTGTTATTTATCCATAAAAGTTTTACTCGCTATTCATCTTTCTCTTGATGATGAACCTCAGTAGAGGTTCCAAACATGTTGATGATCTCGTTGTTCATCTTTCTCTTGATGGGGTTGTTGATCTCATTGTTCGTCTTTCTCTTGATGGTGTTGTTGATCTCGATGTTCGTCTTTTTCTTAATGATGAACCTCAGTAGGGGTTCGAAAGTCGTTGTTATTTATCCAGAAAAGTTTTACTCGCTATTCATCTTTCTCTTGATGATGAACCTCAGTGGGGGTTCGAAACGTGTTGTTGATCTCGTTGTTCATATTTCTCTTGATGGTGTTGTTGATCTTGCTGTTCATGTTTCTCTTAATAGTGTTGTTGATCTGGTTGTTCATCTTTTTCTTGATGATGAACCTCAGTAGGGGTTCCAAAGTCGTCCGGAAAAGTTTTACTTTAAAAACCATGTTATTATATTATGAAGAAAATCAAAAAGTTAATGATCTTATAGAAAACCATGGGACTCTTATCCCACTAAAACCAAAAACCAAAATGTCACTTCTTTAGATTATACTTTACATAGTGGTCCTACCAAATTATATGTCAATATAATATAAAAGAAAGACTATATGTTAGCATAAGATAAAAGAGTAGTCAAGTTAATAGATAAGATGACTCTTTTTTAGGGGTTTTAAAAATAATTTTTAAGAATAGTAATTTTAAGTTGTGTATTTTGCAAAGTTTAAGTACCCCACAGTTTTTTAATTCCATTTCTGCATTCAAAAACTCATTTTAAACAATAAAAAATCACAATCTTCCCAAGGGGAAAAGGTCATTTTGTTTACTAATTAGACTAAACAAAAACATAAATAACCAATTAACCAAGAAAAATTAATAATCTTTGGTTGAAAATTTGGTAAAGTTCATTTTAGATTATTAAACTGTAGAGATCATAAGGGTGAATTACTAAAAGTAACTAGAAGAGAAATTAATATTTTTTTGGTTGAAAATTTGATAAAGTTTAGTTTAGATTATTAAATTGTGGACATCATATCTTCACTTTGCACAATCTAAGAAGGATATTTTGAGGATATTGTATTTATTTTTACATTTATAATAATAATGAGTTGAAATAAATCCAAAATTGCAAGGATTTCTTCATTAGATTCTAGTGATAGAAAACCATAAAAGATAAAAAAAAATGTAGAATGTCTAGCATTTTTCAACTTTCTAAGAAAAAATTTGCAATCTCTATGCCATTATAAGATGAAAATCACATTCTTTTAGTGCTCAGAGTATGAAACAAATTAGAGAAAGTAAATGTACATATTGCACTTACAATATTAATATTACATAATTAATGTAGATATCATTTCTTAGCCTTTAACAATTAATCCTCAATCTTTTTCTTTTCCCTCTATTTTTAAATTTCTTGCCATCGAGATAAAGGAGGAGTCGCATTAGTTCAAGGGGAAGTCACATTAACTAATTGTGGGGAGATCATGCTTTTTGAAATGAACCAAATATTATTTGAATCAAAGATATCAAATGTCTTTTCATTCCACCAAGAGAGGCTTTAGCTACCACTACTTCCCCTCACAAGGAAAACCCTCTCCCCATTTCTTCTTCTCTATTCCTTGAAAGGGAAGTGGATTACCCAATTCACACATTCAATTCTTGATTTATAGCATATTGATTATGTCATTGTTTGTCATTGATTCAACTCATTATGATCAATGTGAGTTTCCAAACTCGATTCCTTAAGACAATTCTCTCTTTGTTTATAATTTGGTCCCTTTTTTCTTAGGACAATGAATTTGAACATAGGGGAAAGCCACTTGTAAATGTACTGGAATATGACATATCCCACACCTAAATATTGTACTCTCATAATCTATAATTCATGTGTTTTTAAATTTTCTATCTAAGAATTATTTTATCCAAAAAAATTCCTTATTAAGGTTTATCTCAACATATATAAGTACATATCTCCATAAACCCATTATAGCTCTCTTAAGATCTAAATTTATGCAAGTGTTCAAATAATTACCAATATTCCCAAAAAATAATATACACTAGAAATGGAATGTTAAACTGTGAAGATGAACCTAACCTACCATTATAGTAATGAACTGTTGATAGTACTAAACTTGCAAACATTCAAGGGGGTCTCTCTAATATGTGGTCCCAATTAGACCTCACACTGTTTGGGATAGGAGCTCCATCTAGAATATGACCCAATTACCATTTTCTTAAAGGTTTTCCTTGGCTCTAACTGCTAGCAAGAAAGAAGAATGCATATATGCCTTCAAAAAATAAATGAGTGTGCCTAGTGAGTGTTTGGTTGTAGGTGTGTTGAGGTTCTTCTACTGCGGAGGGGAAAAGAAAGTGAACCTCTAAGAGAGAGGTAGTAGTACCACTCTATTAGATACACACACAAATAGGAGAGATTCATCTAACATCCAGTGGAATTGTCCACAAAGATGCAATGGTCATTGCAACCATTACAACACATTCTCAATATGATAAGCACTAAAATAACTAAAATATTTCAACTACTTTAGTGCATGTGAAAACAAGCATGAATTATAAAATAAAAGTACTAATAATATTCATAATCCATTCATGAAGAATGTGTTGGCCATCAGGCTTCATATATAAAGTAAAAGTCCTAGGACACATGTATACAATGAATACCACTAACTCCAATAGTGGAGCATTGGGGCCACTACTTGCTCCCCAAAAGAACTAGCTTGTCTCTTTGATGCCTTATGGGAGAAGCCAAGGTGAAACGTCCTTTGCTTGTACAATGAGGATGTATATATAACCAATGGGGTGATCCTTCACCTCCCTTGTGAATCTTTAAATACCCTCATAATTGTTTGACTTCCCTATGACTTTTTGACTTTTACATGACTCTTAATATTCTATGCATGTCCTTTGGAATTCCACTTTACAATACATTTTCGAATAAGAATTTACATAATCCACAAAATGATGTGGCATATGATGACTCATTGCATGACATGCCATGATACTGATGACATGGAATTCATGATGACATAGTAATGTCAAGCCATTCATTTTGCTTCTTGTTGTACGTCTTCTTGAGAATGATCTCTTTTCCACCACCATATGGCTTAGAGATGAGGAGTCTTTAGTGTTATCAGGTCTTGAGTTGTGGTCACAAACTAATGTCCCTTTGCTTTCTCCTTATCAATAAACTTGCATCTTTAACTACAAAGGTGTCTTTTATCATATTCTCCTTCTCCATCTCCTTCTTCATCATCATGTCATAGTATGATAGAGTACCTGCATCTACAATTCACTCATGACAAGATGACATCAGTCCGATAAACCCATAGTCTAAGATGTTGCATAATGATCCACTGATTGAGCCAGAACAGGCTGGCAAGATGAGGGAGTTGCTCAGTGATTATGTAATTACGTAACTCAAGAAGTCAAGGGTCAAGTATAAGCCTTGAGACTGTGCAATGCGTAGTCCAGACTGGACTATGCTTGAAGATTGCACAGTTGGGGAGCTCAAGGAGCCAAGTTGATGGCTTGAGGACTGAAGTTTCCCATTGCGTAGTGCTGGAAGGACAGGGAGGCCAGGTGATTGTGCAATTGTGTAGTTTAAGAGCTCAAGGGTTGGGATTGAGGACTGAGATTGCACAATGAGAAGCTCAAGCCTGGTTGGAGGGAAGGATTGCATAGTTTGGAGCTCAGGGGTCGGGCTTGAAAACTGAGACTGCTCAATGCACAATTCTAGGATGTAGGAACTTTGCATTGCGTAGTACCAAGAGGTAGGATTATTGCTTGAGGGTTGAGATTGTGCAATGCATAGTTAAGGAAGGTTGGGTGAGGGGCTAGGTTGCCCAGTCGGGAAGTTTTCCAAATTTGACTAAGTGTGGGATCTATGAAGCTAATGTGAAAAATAACAAGACTTGACTATGATCACACACTTACAGAACTTGAAAACACGACATAGATCACCCAAAACACATGAAAAACATACTTCCCTCAGTGCGACAATTTTTTGATAACTTATGCCAAGTGTGACACAAAAGATGCACTTTGCGACGACGTGACAACACTTATGCAACAGTTCTTGAAACTTTGGAAATGAGTGTGAGACATGTTTACATGGTAAGACTAACTCATTTACACAAATATTACCCCTCGAAACCACCAAAACCAGATTTTGTATAAATTGCAACACTTGACATGCGAAAAGACGACACTTTGATTTTATTGCAAATGGAACCAAAAAACTTAGAGAAAACACATGCAATAAGTCTTAATGCTTGCGATGATAATATGCAAGGTAAAAGTAGGCTTTGAAATTTGAGTGTAGGAAATTTTTTTGGAGGGTGTTGTAGTAGTGACAACACTTGGCAACATAGTAGTAGAATTCCAAGCTCTTTGTCTAGGTTGATTCTTTTGTGTAGGGTCTAGTTCTTCAGGGAGTATCGATTCATCATGTAGATCATTTTGGTTTCCCCACTTACCTTGTGAATAAAAAGAGTCCCCTTTGTCCCTTCTCAGTTGAACACAAACACAAGATCAACAATATCGCAATGTTTTGAATAAAAAACGGGGGGTATAGTTTGCGAGATTTAGATTTTCATAGTATAGTTTTTCATCTCTAGTGTTGCTCCACTACTAGAAGGCTCAGATAGTACCCTGAAAGAGTCACTTCAAGGACACAAACATTGGTCCGCTGCCAGTGAGCCTAGACAATACCCGGACGAAGTTGCTTACTTCACCTCTCTATGTAGGAAGCCTTTCTCTTCTTTCACCTATATATATATATATATATATATATATATATATATATATATATATATATATATATATATATCTATAGGATTGTGCATAGGAACTTAATTCATTCGTGGGGTGGAAGAAGGATCCCAAAATACTGAGATAAGGAGAGGTTGTTCCTTCAAAAAAGCATATAAACACCTCTTATTTTGGTTTTCTCATTTAGATTTCCCCTTTTCCTCTTCTACTTAATTAGATAAGTATGAAAACACTAAAATATAAATAACTTAGTACGGGTGTAAGGTTTCTAGAATATACATAGGTATCATGGCACAACACAAAACTCTCCTTACAAAAGGATCATATTTTTCGTCAGAACATCATTGACCAAATGACATAACCGAAACAAAGAAGGAGGACCAAAGGTTAGACAATTGTTGTAGTGTCACAAGACTCTTTTAAACTCGATCACACATAAAGAGGTTAGAAAACACATTCACACATGACACTTATTCACATGAAAAAAAAAAAAAAACATAAACCAAACAAACAAAGAAACAAAAAAACAAACTATGTACATAAGGCAGGGCACAACCCTAGACCATCATTGAAAATATTGTTTTAAATCTTGGCCATTAACAAGAAGAGATTCAATCTTCCTATCTAAAGATTGAAGACAATTATGTGTGTTGGCCAAGCTTCTCGTGCACTGTGAACGGTTTGATCCATAGGGGTTGGAACTAAGTATGTTTTCCTTTGTCTTCATGGTCTTTGTCCCACTTCAAGACTAGGTCACCCACACTGAATTCATGTTTCCCTGTAAACTTCTTGTCAAACCACCTCTTGATATGAATTTGATGAATAGAAAATTTGTCGTCGGCTTTCTGTCTTTCTTCCTGCACCTTGCGGAGGGTGTCTATCCTACACTAAACCAGTAAGCATGGCTTGCTCTTGGATTCTTGTGAAAGTTTAAGGGTAGGAAAATAGATGTTCGAGGGTAGGATAACTTCTTTTGGATACAATAGGAAGTAAGGAGATGTATTCAAAGAAGGTTTTGGCATGACTTGATCAACCCATAGGGCATTCACCAAAGCAGAGTGTCAGTTCCTTTGTTTAGAGAAAACAATACTCTTGATAATGCAGATAAGGTTCTTATTGGTAGACTCAGCAAGACCATTTCCCTGCAGATAATAATTAGTAGAATGTTTCAATACAATACAATTTTACAATGCAAAATCATATAATCTTAATGATGAAAATTACATTGCATTGTAAAAAACAAGTGAATTTGGAATGCCAAACTTGGAGATGATATTCTGCTTGAGGAAGTTGATGACTTCCTGATCATTCGCTTTATTGAGTGGAACTACTTTTATCCACCACGTGAAGTAATCTGCGGTAGTGATAATATAGTGATGCTTCTTCGATGAGTGGGAAAAAATCTCACCGATGACATCTAAACCCCATTGTTGAAATGGTTCTTCCACAACAATAGGCTGCAACAGGGTGACTGACTTATTTCCTCATCCGACACACTTCTGATAGACCAGACATTTGTGGGCATATACATGAGCATATTTGAATAATGTGGGCCAAAAAATCGGCCCACATGACTTTGTGCGCTATAGTGTCGCCCACAAAGTGTCCTTCAACTAGTCCATCATGAAGATCATAGAACACATTCTCTGAATCATGTGATTCTAAGCATCTAAGAAATACTTTGTTATGGTGCTTTCTAAAAAGAACCCATGCACCAACTGGTAAGATAAGGATTTCAATCTATCTTACTTCTTTTATCGTCTAGATAAGTGAGAGGTAAAAGTGCCATGCTCAAGATACTGGCACACATATGTGTACCAAGAGTCTAAGATAGTAGTGAGGGAAGCTCTCTCAACATTGTACATATCGATTTCCTACTCCCACTTGGATGGATCATCTTCTGTTGTGTTCACCTATTCTACTGCTAATCAAGATAGACCATGGCCCTTAAAAGTTTGAATTGGTTTAAATTCTAGATCATACTCTTGTAAACCTATCATCCAATTTTCTCTTCTCTCACCCAACTCTTGTTGGACAAACATCGATTTAACTGTTGGGTGTGAAACAAAGATACTACAATGATTTTTCAAAAGATAGGGCCATGACTACTTCACTGCCTTATAGAATGCATACACCTATTTATCAATGGGGGGATATTTAAGTTTAGGTCCTTGTAGGCTAGCACTCATAAAATATATTGGTCTCTCATTGTTATGATCATCATTTTGTGAAAGCATGGTGGAAAGAGATGTATCAGAAGCAAAGGTCTAGAGTAGAAAATCCTTATTGAAATATGGGTTGTACAAGGCTGGTGCTTCTGCGATAGCTTACTTAATACAGTAAAATGCATCTTTTTACCTTTTCTCCCACTTGTAAATTGCATCCTTCCTGACTATCTCCTGCATAGGTTTCACAATTTGAGTGTAATTAGAGATGAACTTGCATAGAACGTTTATCTTCACTAGGAAGGACTACATGGATTTCTTGTTCATTGGGAAGGGATTTTCTTAATAGCCCTGACCCTTTTAGGGTTTATTTTAATCCCACTTTTAGCTATGATATGGCCCAAGAGGTTTCCCTCGGACACTGAAAAAATGTTCTTCTTGGGATTAAGATGTATCCCGTATTTCAAACATAGCTCAAAGATTTGCTTCAAGTGGCGTAGGTGGTCAGATATCTTCTTTGAAAAAAGCATGACATCGTCAAGATACACCACCACGCTCTAAATGACCGGTCCACAAAATGTGATGTCCATTGCACATTGAAAGGTTGCACCAACATTAACTAGGCCAAAGGGAATTATTCTAAATGTGAATGTGCCCCACTTTGTTCGAAAATTAGTTTTAAGTCTGCAAGGCTCTGAGACCAGAACTTGGTTGTAGCCAAAATATCCATCGAGTAAAGAAAACATTTATGACCTTGATACTATTTGTAATATATGTTTCATTGATGACACAAGGTAATTGTCTTTGTCTAAGGCGCAAATGAGAGTTCAGAAATCCACACACAAGCATATTTCCTCAAACTTATTTCTTATTGGGACCAAATTAGACACCCATGTTGAATGTTGCACTTTGTAAATGATCTGAGAATCCAAAAACTTCCTCAAATCCTTTTGAATCAAGGGCTCAAGCATCGGATGCACCTTACGCAACTTCTTCCTAAAAGGCTTGGCCCCTTCCTTAATTGGGATAACATGCTAGATTATTCACATGTCGTAAGTTTTGAGCTCATCGTATGTCCATGCAAAAACATCTCAGTACTTCTTAAATAGGTGGATAAAGGCTTTCCACTCTTGACGCATGCAACAAGTACTTAGATTAAGAAACTTTAGATCTTTCTTTGTTCCAACATTAATCTTCTCATGCGACAATGTTGAGTTGTGGGTTTTAGAGTTGACTGGTCCTCTAAAATGATTCTACAAGTCATACAATGTTTCTAATGATACTACTTCCTTTGGCATGGGGTTATCATTGCTTGCTTGAGCTACATATTGCAATGATTTATTGTGCTTGTCTTCGTCAATGGTGTTACTGGGAATAGTGTCCACTCGGAGTTGCTATTCCCACTAAGACTGGTAGCTATATTAGAAACAAACAAGTAAAGACTACTTTCGTTTTCCTTTATGAAAATAGATAAAAGTGGAACAAAGGACACCAACCTTAGTCTTGCGCTTGGTTCCTTACTTGATTCCTCTCCTTCCTGATAGATCTTTGTTGCTTCTTCTTCGTCTGCCTAGCTTGAAAGAGCACCTGTGGAATCAAAGCAGCATACTACTATCGAAGAATAGAGATCTATATTCATAAATAACACAGGACCAGATATGTATTAACCATACAAATGCATATATAATCAAACATACAAGA
>APFE031407517.1:42183-87321 GCA_000404065.3 Pinus taeda
CCATCTCGATTACAAAAGTGGCAATGTCTATCAGTCTTCTTCCCTTTGTTTTTATTTGCCTTATCATTCTGGTGAAATGATTTTTCATTTTGAGGTTGAAATTGCTTAGGACCCTTGTTTGGTTCAGGACCATTCCTTTTAAGATACAACTTATTAGGATTATTTGAATTTGGTTGCTGTTGGGCAGTTAATGCTTTCTTAGAAGAGTTTCCAAGACTAAGAAGACCAAGGTGTAAGAGTTTTTCTTGTTCTCTTATTAAAGAATCACAAAAAGAATAAAAGGAAGGAGACTTGTAGGCTTGTCCTTGAGGAATGAAGGCTTCTCTTGTAGAATGGAAGGTGGAAACAAACATAGAGTAGGTTGGTCCCAACTTAGTAAGAATGGAATAGATAAGGTTTACTATCTTCTTCCTTAACCTTAACACCTTCCAGAGAAGTCTAAGGGTCTGAACTTGGAAAAAATCTTTTAATGCAAGGAAAAATTATTGGGGCCAATGTAAGCAACTCATTTTCAAGTTGATGGGCTCTAAACTTCATTTTTATTCCAAAAATTAGTAAGCTGCTCCATTGCTTTATCAAGAGTAATCAAGTTCTACAAAAATGGAATTAAGTCTGGAGAAATAGACATCCCTATCACCCACGGGCTTGATCTTGCCTATTTTCCTTTAGCTGCCTTATATTCTCTTTCGTTTAGGTTTCTTGGCCTGAGGCTATTCTGTAAAGACCTTTACTTCTAAGTAAATCCACAATGTAGGACCACCATTTGAAGTAGTTGGTGCTGTCAAGAATAACTTGGCATGGACTTTCCAATTTAAGAGCAAGAGTGAGGAGTTAGGATAACAGTAGGTGGATTTCATGGAAAAGAACTGAAACAGCCGAGTGCAACTGCTTTCCTTGTAAATATTTTATAAAAATACCAAAACAGTGTGGATTTGTATACATATCATGTGTGAGAAATTGTGTCTATATGTATCTTAATAGCCTTATGGTGCGTTGACTGTGAATCTAAGAAATACTATGGAATTTTTGTGTTGAATAGCATGAATAACTAGCAGAATTTCCTTTACGGGATTAGTATTTAATTGTCTAATAAAACCTGTGTATAGGCATGTAGAAATCATGATTTCCCTTCTGAATGAATGGAGGGATCAGCCAAAAGTGAGTGCAATTAGTTTTCGTAGTAGACAAAGGAAGATTGAGAATTATCTTCTATAGTGGAGGATGCAGGTTTTCTATCAATTTCCTACAGGATTATAAAGAGACAGTGAAGGGAGAAAGAACGTTGGAGATTAAGTCGCATCGTTGAAAATGGAAGATCGATAGTGTAGAAAGAATTAAAACAACAAAGAAAGAGAACCATTGGATTGAACAGATCCAATAGATCTATGGTCATCGCGTGGTAACAAGCGCTGAAGTTTAATTATAAAATCCGTCCCGAAAAATCATTAAAATGAGTTTAAATTTCCAAGGTGATCAGACCATCCGTTGAAAGGAGATTGGATGCATATCGCATGCAAAAAAGCGAGAATGTTAGTTTGAAAAATGGATGTGATGAGGGCTTGTATAACAAGGTTAAGATCTCGTTGAGTTCCGACCATCCAAACCATTCGTTGAGTGTCTGATTGGACGATAATTGCACTCGAATGTGTGCACGAGTTAAAGCGGCGAGCGGACCCAATGTGTTATCAACACGGGTTTATTTCCTTTTCAGTTCTAGTCTTAAAAATTAAGGTGGGATGAAATTCATTGGTCGGGTTTTGTTGTATTGCATTGTTTTTTGATTGACTGGTGATCTAGTCTTAAATATTAAGGTGGGATGACATTCATTGGTCGGGTTTTTTTGTATTGCATTGTTTTTTTATTGACTGGTGATTGGATGGGTTTTGTATAAAGTCTGCCAATTCAAAGGCTTCTAATATATATGTGGGCCCATAACCCATAGGTCCATGAATGAATTTTGCAAAAGGCAGCTTTGCTACGTAAAAGAAGCTGAGCTGTCATCATTGCATAATCAAAGCCTACCTCTACATTTGTGGGTCGAGGCATGCAACACAACTGTATATTTGCAGAATTGAAGTGTTCATCAGATTCTAGGAATGATTATACTGAAGGAGGCTTTCTCAAGGAGAAAACGAGATGTGTTGCATTTTAGGATTTTTGGAGCCTCTATTTACTGCCATGTCTCCAAAGAATCATGGAAGAAGCTAAAGTTCATAGACAAATTGGGGGTAGTTGTGGGTTACACAGAAACTCCCCAGAACTACTGTGTGTACTTGCCATCCCTTAGAATAAATTTTACATGAAGGAATGTGAAATTCAATGAAGATAAAGTGATATGGTGCTCTCTTGATAGGGAGCTTCAGATCCCACCAAAAGAGGAGCTTTTAGCTCCAAAGGAGGAGCCTCATGAAGTTGTGGAGGAAGCACAAATTAAGGAGCAGAGAGTGGAGACAACCACTCAGGAAGAACCATCTAAAGAAGGCAAGAAAAGGACTAGGGAAGTTGAGAGACTTGTGCAAGATGTGAAGGAGAATGTGGATGCTCCTTCAAATCAACGCAGGAAGAGAAGGTCACCAGATTGGTACACTAGCTACATGGCTCTAATGACTAAGCTTGTAGAGACTAAGCCATCCTGTTTCGAGGAAGCAATAGAGAAAAATGTATGGGTTGATTCAATGGTGGAGGAAAATAAATCCATTATAAAGAACAATGTTTGGCAAGTGGTCCCAAGACCATAAAACAAATTAGTTGTGGGTTTGAGATGGATCTTCAACACAAAGCATGTAGCAGATGAAAGCATAGTAAATTAAAAGGCCATATTTGGGGGCAAGGGGTACTCTTAAGTTGAGGGGATGTACTATGAGTAAACCTTTTCTCTTGTAGCAAGGTACTCATCCATTAGATAAATTATTTCTCTGGTTGCATAAATGGGGTGGAAGATCCATTAGATGGATGTAAAAACAAAATTCCTCAATGGAGTTATTGAGGAGGAGGTAAATATCAAGCAACCAAAATGCTTCAAGACTTTTAATTGGGAGTCTCATGTGTGCAAATTCAAGAGAGAATTTTATGGTCTCAAGCAAGCACCCTGTCCTTGGTACACCGAGTTTCATAGTTATCTCACCAGTTTGGGCTTCACCAAAAGTGAAGCAGATGAAAACCTCTATCATATCTTTGTAGATGGTAAATTGTTCATTATTGTCTTATATGTTGATGACTTTATTTTAACTGGTGATGAGTAGTTGATCAGATCTTGCATGGAGGACCTTGCAAGAAAGTTTGAAATGAAGGACATGCATCTCATGCACTACTTCCTCGGATTGGAAGTATATAAAGGCGATGAGGAATTTTTTGTCTCCCAAGGAAAGTATGCCAATGAGATACTTCAGAGGTTCCACATGGACAGTTGCAAACCCATGGAGACACCTCTAGTGGAGGAAAGAGGATGCCACTTCAGGTGAGGAAGTGGATGCTACTGTTTACTGGAAAATGGTGGGTTCACCAATGTATATTGTGAACACACAACCAAATATGTGTTATGCATTCAACTAGCTGAGCCAAGCTATGGTTACGCCAACAAAATTATTTTGGAAGGAAGCTAAGCATGTTCTACAGCCTTAGAGGCACTACCCAATTTGAACTATGGTACAAACGGATAGAGGAGTGAAGATTATCTAGGTGGATATTGGTGGCCACCTACCTATTCCACCAAGACCCCCAAGTCAGTTTCATCTGTTTCCTTGTTCATTTCATCATTTACTATTTTTAGCAATTTTTCATTTCCTGAAATTCCAGAGCCGTTTTGATCCCCTAAATGGTGTTTTTTGGGGTCTGCAGTAGGCCCATAGCCATAGGTAGGGGCCAATAGTGAAACCTGTAGTACTCAAACAGACCTTTCCAACAAGGTATCGTACGCATCAAACAGAGATAATATGACCAAGTTACGAGCCCAAGAAGTTGGCTACCCAACTAACCCCAATGAGGCCCACAAACGCTTGGTGTTACATCTCTTGGGGTTAGGGTTTTGGTTATTTATGTTTTTCTCTTGTTTTACAATAATAAATAGGCCCTTGAGCTTCATTGTAACAAAGTTAAGAGGCATGTAGCCGCCACATATCTTCTCAGAGATAAGGTATCATCGCCCATGCTATCTTATTTCCATTTTGTTTGTAAGAATAGTTCAATATTTTTCTATTAATGAAATGAAGTGTTTTTCCATTGCATATATGTTTATGATTATATCTATAAGTTGTTGTGTTCCTACTTAAGTTTGGATCAGTGGTATCAAGGAGGTCTGCTCTTTCTCTATTTCTCTTTACATGTCCCCAACGAGGTCAGGGTATAAGGAGTTAGGGCTTGATCTAGTTGAACCATTCCAAGATCATCCTCGCAATTCCTGATGACTTCCCATGGTGGAAGAAAATAAAGATGAGGGGGCAGGAGATCCTTTCAAAATGTTTCTCGAGGAATCCCTCAAGTGACAGAGGGATGAAATTATGGATAACTTTGTGTAGATCCTTCGACGGCTACCCACAAACGATGCATCTACATCTAGCAGCCACTCTGGAAGCACCACTCCTTTTAAGGTACAGGTTAACTTTGATATTCCCATATTCGAAGGCCTGATAGATGCAGATGTCATAGATAAATGGTTAAATCTATTTCAAGGATATTTTTCAATTCATGACTTTTCCAATTGGAAAAATATTACTTTTACACTTCTTAAAGCCACCCCACATGTCATGGATTGGTGGGAAACCTACTGTGAACAAAAGGATGAGAGTGAACCCTCGTTCTTTCAGCCGCACCCACCTGGAATTCTTTCTGAGACATCATCAAGGAACAATATTACCCTTTCAGGAGCTATGAAGACATATACATAAAGTGGACCACGCTATGATTGGGAAGGGACCAAGATATGCCAGAGTTCACAAATACTTTCCATACCCTTCGCATGAAGTTGGGTATCAATGATATTGAGTAGTATTTGGTGCTCAAGTACATGGTTGTCTACACAAGTACATCCAGGATGAGATGGATTTCCTGGACATTTCCTTGCTCAGCATGGTGTATTGGTACGTTGTCAAGATTGAGAAGAAGTTTAAATAGAAGAAGTGAGACTTTGGATCTACTAATCCAAAGCAAGGAAAAGGTGCCCCCAAACCACAGAACAAAGGACCAAGCGAAGGTGTGCTACCCAAGATAGCCTGCTAAAGCCACAAGCAAAGAACAACATCCCAAAGATGAAGAAGGACACGAGAAAATGGTGTGAGTTCCATAAGAGCTCCACTCAAAGTACAAGTGAGCATCGGGCCAAGCAGTCACCGGTGGTCCAGCTAAAGGTTTCCGAATCATACATCGATTCTGACTCTGAATCAGAACCCAATAAGGGAATTGACAATGGGAAGAAAATAATTGAAGCAAAGCCTAGTTCCACCATGGCCACCACCAAGTTCCAAAAGAATGAGCCTGAAGATCCAGAGGAGGGGGAATGCCTTTTCCACTCATAGATGTGGGTGAAGGGTTCTCTGATGCAGTTCATTTTTGATAATGAGAGCCAAAAGAACCTCATTTCAACATACATCATGAAGCGGATGGGCCTAAATATTATAGCACATCCACAGTCATAAACCATCAAGTGGCTTCACCAAGGATGAGATCTTCATGTCAGCCAGCAGTGTCACCTTCCCTAGAACATCAAACCCTTCAGAGATGAGGTACTGTGTGACATTGCTCCTATTGAAGTTTGTGATGTATTGTTATTACAACCATACTTATGGAAGTGACATGTTGTATATGAGTCTAGACCTGGCTTTGTGATTATTACTTTGGCTAATAAGTTGTACATAATATCGTAGGTCAACCCTCCTATCACCATCTCTTTGATCACTGCAAATAAATGTAGTAAGATCATTTCCTAGACTAGGAAATTTGTTTTCCTTATGATTTTCCCCTAGGTCAAGAAGAAGGTTGTGGCAACAACTTCTAAGCAATTATCCTCTACACAGCAGGAGAAAATGGACAATGTTGTGGAGGAGTACAGGGATATTTTTTCCTCACCCACAGAGGTAACTATGCACTGTCAGGTTAAGCACTCCATCAATCTGACCCTAGGTACGCTACTACCCAATGGACCAATCTATCTATGCTCTATTTTGGAGAACGATGAGATCAAAAGGAGGATTTAGGAACTATTGTAGAAAGGGCACATAAGGCAAAGCTCATCACCTTGTGGGAGCCCAATTGTATTGGTATAGAAGAAGGATGGGACCTAGAGGCTCTGTATTGACTATCAGGCGATGAACAAAATCACTATCCAGAATAGGTACCTAATCCCCAGAATTAATGAAATTCTAGACCAACTCAATGGGGAAATATAATTCAACAAGATTGACTTGAAGTCAGGTTATCACCAGGTGCCTATCAAATCCTTTGATGTGTGGAAGACTTCCTCCATATCCAAGGAGGACGTTCTTGAATGGTTATTCATGTTGTTCGGATTAAAAAACACTCTGCAGCCTTCATGAGACTGATGGATAACATCTTCTGACCCTTCACCAATGCATTCATGGTGGTGTATTTAGATGAAATCTTGATCTTCATCCAAAGTTGGGAAGAGCACCTCCACTATATTTGAGAGGTCCTTCAAACCCTGTGCCAACACAAGTCATGTGCTAACTTGGAGAAATGCACCTTTGGCCTGACCCAAGTTCAATATCTAGGGTACATGATTGATGAGCAGGGTGTAAATGTGGACACGTTGAAGAGACAAGTCATTCGGGATTGGCCAGCCCCAACCACCCTAATAGAGCTCCACAACTTTTTAGTTCTTGCCAATTTCTACCATAGGTTCATGTTTGGGTTCTCTCATATGACTTGGCCTTTAAGTTAAGTCACCAAGGGTGGAGTGAAAGAAAAAAAATTGGTTGGAAACCCAACAATAAGTGTCCTCTGAGTTGAGGAATTTCTTATTTTCTGCACCAATGCTCACATTACCAAACCAGCAAAAGCCATTTGAGATTGATACAAATGCCTCTGAATATACTATTGGTGCAATTATTACTCAGCATGGGCATCTAGTGGCTTACCACAGTGAGACACTTTCAGACACCGTTCAAAAGTACCCCACTTACGACAAAGAAATGTATTCCATTATGCAAGCCTTCCATCAATGGAAGCATTACATTCTAGGGAAGGAAATGGTCATCCATACATACCACCAACCTCTATAGTTAATACAGACATAAGTGAAGTTGTAGAATGATTTCCAGCATAAATGTTCCACCTATTTGCAAAAATTCCATTTTAGCATTATGTATAAGAAGGGCATCACAAATAATGTTGTTCATTTCCTCAGCTGACCACTGGTCATGGCGTTGATCACTATGCTTGACTCCTGTGGGCACGAGACATTGGGGTGGTCACATCTTTATAAGAGAGATCCAAAATTTTGCAGCATATACTAGAAACTCCGTGAAGGGAAGCAACTTTAAAATTTTTAGCTTCAGGATGCACTGTTATGCCACATGGGACACATATTTGTTCCTTAAAGTGAGTGTGCCAAGATGATTTGGGAGACACACTACATTCAGATTGATGGAAATTTAGGAGTAGATAAAACAACGACGGTATTGCAGAAGTGTTTTTATTGGCTGAAACTTCATCAAGATGTTGGGAAGTACATTAGATCTTGCAACACCTGCACCATTGCCAAACCAACCATCAAGAAGTAGGTCCTGTATACTCCTCTACCTACTCCTAGCTAACCTTGGGAATCTGTCTCCATGGATTACATGTCGGGCCTTCCTTCTATTAAGAATGGTAAAGATTGCATTTTCATGTTCGTCGACAGATTCTCTAAGATAGCCATCATGGTGGCCTGCAAGAAGAGTATCATAGCAGAGGCCACTTCTAAGCTCTTCTTTGAGTGATTATCGGTACACTTTGGGATCCCACAGTCCATTGTCTCAGATCGGGATAGCAGATTCCTTAGTGCATTTTGGCCAATGCTAGATACAAAACTTACTTAGTCTACGGCTTTCCATCCCCAAATTAATGGCCAAACAGAGGTTGTCAACAGGATTATCATACACATTTTGCACATGTACAACTCGAAGCATCCACACACGTGGATGAAATTCTCCCTATGTACAACACAACTACTATAGGGCTCTCCACGGCTCAACAGGCCACAACCCCTTTTAGGTAGGACTGGGATTTCAACCATTATGCCCCATTGATGTGGCCATATCATTTGTGGTCACTCAGGTAGATTCGGCTCACGTTAAGTCCAAAGCTGAAAGGGCTGAAAAATTCATTGAGCACATTCAATTAATTTGCCAATAGGTATGATATATTAGACAAATCCAATGCTACGTAAAAGCAGTGCCATGATCAACATCAAGTTTCACACAAGTTCCAGGTGGGCGACAAATTTTGGATACATTTGCAGAAGGTGCACCTTGCCATACCCCACCACAAGTTTCACCTACTCTAATATGGGCCATACACCATCACCAAGGTCATCAGTGACAATGCCTTCGAGCTCAACATCCCACCGTTCCTTGGTCCACACCCAGCGTTTAATGTAAATCACCTTCAGCCATACTTTCCACCATTGTTGGATACATCTAACATTGTAGAATAGCTCACACCACTAGAGCTCAACTCAGACTACATGGAACAGGACACAACTAATCAGATCATGGAAACATAGATCAAGAACACTCGCCAATAGAGGATACAGTTGTACCAAGTTGTCAAAGTAGGCCAACTCCTTCACCAGGGAAAGTGGTTCATGAAGGAATGGGTTCAATAGAAATTTCCCCACCTCATGGAGGCTTTGCACGCAATGGGGACCATTTCTTCCTAAGATGAGGGGGGAATAATCCAGGTGGAAGTTCGTGGCCACCTACCTATTCCACCTAGAACCCCTAGTCAGTTTCATATATTTTCCTTGTTCATTTCAGCATTTACTATTTTTAGCTGTTTTTCGGGTCTTCAACTTCCAGAGCAGTTTTAACCCCCTAAACGGTGTTTTTTTGGGGTATGCATCAGGCCCATTGCTATAGGTAGGGGCATATGGAGAAACATGTAGTACTCAAAGAGACATTTCCAACAAGGTATATTACGCACCAAACGGAGATAATATGACCAAGTTATGACCCTAGGAATTTGGTTGCGCAACAAACCCCAATAGGTCCACAAACTCTTGGTGTTACATCTCATGGGGTTAGGGTTTTGGTTGTTTATGGTTTTATAATGTTTTTCAATAATAAATAGGCCCTTGGGCCTCATTCTAACATAGTTCATAGGGATGTAGCCGCCACATCTCTTCTCAGAGATAAGCTACCATCGCCCGAGCTATCTTATTTCCATTATGTTTGTAAGAATAGTTGAGTATTTTTCTATTAATGAAATGAAGTGTTTTTCTATTGCATATTTGTGTTTATGATTATATCTATAATTTTTTGTGTTCCTATTTAAGTTTTGATCATAAGCTAAGCATTTTATACGTTACCTCAGAGGCACTATCCAATTTGTACTATGGTTCAAATGGACAGAGGGAGTGAAGTTACGCGGCTTCACAGATGCAGATTGGGCGGGTAGTCCATCATACTAAAAGAGTACATCAGGTGGAATTTTCAATGTTGAGTCTACAGTTTCTTATTTATACATCTAGAAGAAAATATTTGTGGCACTAAGCTTGGAAGAAGCAGAATATATGGTTGTCAGTCAAGCAACATGTGAGGCAATTTGGATGAGAAAGACACTTGTTGAATTGTTTGGTCAGATGATAGATCCAATTGCGATCTAATGTGATAATAAGAGTTGCATCAAGTTATCTAAGAATCTTTTTTTTCAAGATCAATCCAAGCACATAGATATCCAGTATCACCATTTACAGGATTGTGTACAAATGAAAATAATGCTGTTGTAGTACATTCTGACAAAGGAACAAGATACTGAAATTTTGACAAAGGCCTCGTCAAGAAGGAAGCTCGAGTTCCATAGGTACAAGATAGGGGTGATTGATAATCCCTTTCTTTCTATAAGGGAGTGTTGAAAAATGCAAAAAGAAATTCTCAATTTGAATTTTTTTTTTATTAAATTGAAAAAAAATAAATTTCCACATCAGTAGACAACTTGGATGATGTTAACTTGTGTGACATGGCATGTGTCACCCAGTTTAGTCATTAAATTCAAGTTGGAGGAGTTAGATTTCAGTTCAACATGTGTAATTTCTAATTTGTACCAATCAAGGTCAGTTATCTCAGGTTGTTTTTAGTTAAACTAGTTCCAACTTTTGGAGAAACGAGTGGAAGGTTAGTTAAGCAGTGGGACTTCAATCAAACTCAATGATCATCCGGTTAACTAATCAATCATCTCAAAATAGATAGTGCATGTAGATAATTCTAGTTACTCAGTTGAGGTGGATATTCCAAGGTAGTGTAACATTAGTTGTAGACTAGTCTTGAGTGTACATGTGTTGCATGCAGTCAGATGATTAGCCTACGGAATTGAGCGATTCAATTTGAGGAATTTCCTAAATAATAGGGGCCTAATTCCTCAAGGAACGACTCAAGGAAATAGGAGATTAAGAAGAGGAAAAATTTGGCTAAGTTTGGTTTAGAGCCTTGAATGAGTAGAGAGATAGGTTATGCACTTGAAGGGTGTTCTCAATTGTGCAAAGAAATTGTAATACATCTCTATTCATTTGATTAATGCAAACATACATTGGGGCTTTTAGCAAATTTCTTTACCCAAATAAAAATACTTGTTGCATGTGTGTTATTTCTTCTTGCATGTCTGATATTTTTGTTCTAAATTGTGAATTAATGTATGCAAATCAATAGAGTAGGTTTATGTCTTGCAATTTTGATTAAAAAATCATGAGTAGTTGCAAATATACAACCTAATTTATACACAATATACCAAAGGTCACATTGTCCCAATCTATTAGTTCTAGACCTATTATACAAAAATATGTATTATATTAACTCTACCTGAGCTTCCAATTCTAAGCCCTCTATGGTAGGTAGGACATGCTCCTCAATTTCCTAATCCAACATGACATGATCATATGGTTTTAGATTCTTCACATTCACTACAAAGTAAATGTCAATATAAAGGAGTATACTATGCCTATAGGCATTATCACTCACATTATCCCATACTTAAAATGTACCATACTAAAAATTCTTGATATTCTTGTTAGGACCTTGTAGTATTTCCTTATTTAGTTGTAACCAAACTATACCTCCTAATTTGAATGATTTCTCTATTCTATGTTGACCATGTTAAAATTTATACATTTCATGTGACTTCTTCAGTGTCTTGTGTACTTGTAAATGGATCTACCTAAGATTTTCAATAATAATTTCCACTTTCATTTGTTTCTCTTATGAGGTCTTCACTCACTCTTCCTCATCATCCATAGGCAACAACTAAGGGAAAAGGCAGTAAATACCCAATGCCCGTTTGAAAAGGGGATGCACGAATAAAAGTATGAACTACTCTATTATAAGAGTGTTGAATGTAGATAAAAATTGTCATCCTAGGTATTCAAATTAAATACTTCTAATTATAACCCCTCAAACGTTGAACCAAAGTCATGTTGACTACTTATACCTTGCTATAATAATGATTACACCAAGAGAGGGGGGGTGAATTAGTGTAATGGCCAATTTAACGAATTTAAATTGTTTCATAATTTCTCATAATTATAAACATAATATTGCATCAACAAGGATAGTCACCACATCAACACATGAAAACACTAGATGTTGAAATTTCTAAGTTTGACACGTTAGAAATCTCTACTGCATTATCTGGTTTAATTTCTCCTATTTTTTCGTTCCATTAATAACTTATTTATAAATATAAATATTGAAATAAACACAAATGCATCCTTTAATCATATACAGATCAACAACTGAAATACTGAGACAAACACACAAGGAACATCGTTATTTTTAGACAATCATCCCCGAAAAACCCAATGCAGGAAAAATGGTGCAGTAGTTCTTAGGGCTTTATTATTATGCATATTCTTGAGTACAACTAGGGTGCCAGAAATGGCTAGCCTAACAAATATTATTACAAGACAGTAATATCTCTTCCCAAAGATAGATATTCAACCTCTCAGCTCTAGTTTTCCCCATGAAAATTCTTTTGGTGCTTCCTCTTGGCCCTGTTTCAGCCTTGCTAGCTTCAGTGTAGCTTCTGAAGCCTCTTCTTCAACCTCCTGGCTCTCTATTTCATCTCTTGGCCCCTTCGTGTCACCCATGTGGGCCTCTCTGCCTCTGCACAATCCCTAGTTGTCTCTGTGTAGTTCTTGCTGTGTATGTGTAGCTCTAGCTGTCTCTATGTCAGCCTCTTCAGTCTTTGCGTTGACCCTCTAGCACTATCCCTGCTTCTCTACTATGTACTCACTCCCCCTCGCTGCAGCAAACCGTTATCTCAAATTCTCTCAACAAGCCCTGCTCCAAGAAATTGAAGTGACTGATCAGTTTGGTGTATCTCCAACTAACCCTCAAGCATCCTCCTATACTTTTCCTGTTGAGTCTTCAACAGCTGAGATTAAGTCTCTAATCAATGGCTAAGATTAGATTTGGCTTGATCCATGTAATTTAGAACATTCTCACCCAGTTTTATATTAATACACATTAATATTTTAAATTTTCCTAAGTTTAGACTTAGGAACCCCCTTAAAAATATTAATTATTTTAATATCTCTCCAACTAGGTGGAATTTACCTAAACCATTTATGGGTCTTGTATATCTTATGTGCCTTAGATTCTCCACCAATTTTCATGGCTAGATCACATATGATGATACCACAAATACACACTCCCTCTTAGTGAGGAATGTGCTCTAGTAATGCTCCACCACTGAAACATCACACTGATCCTTCCGCACCGGTACCTGTGTTGATCCTTGGTCTATTGCCTCACATCATCTGCACTACTACTTCCTATACTAATGCCCATGACATTGCCACTACCACTACTACATCTGTACTACAACTCCCTCTCAATATGCTTCCCATGTTGCCCCTAGCACTGCCACTGCTGATTGTTGCACTGCAACTCAGTTACCAAGAAGTAAGTAATTGATCTATCCAAATACTAACATCCCAGTCAGTCTAGAAGCCTCATGAAACTAAAGTATCCTTTGCTACTATCATGTGCTCTCTCTACTGCCACGGTGTTACTGCATACACCTTTGTGCCTCTCACACTGCTGCAACCTCCATTGCACTCCCTCATATTTCTACACCCAAGCACTACCTTGTTGCTCCACTACACCTTGCTCCACTCGACCTCTGTCATCCTACTACTGTCATTAAGGGCTCCCATAGCCGTAAATTATCCAAGGGTTTAGGCACCTCAAGGATCCTACCCCTAGTATGTAGTCCTCCTGACTACAACTCGTTGTCTCCCCTCATCTTCTCTAGAGGTGCATGAACAGTGATGGCACAGTTGTCATCAGTCTCGACTTCTTCCTCCACCTTAGCTGGAGTTGCCTTGGAGTCGGAAGCCTCTCCCTTGTTTTTCTTCCTGGGACACTAGAATGCATAATGTCCCATCTCCTCATAATGGAAGCACTTCACCTTGGAGATATCCTTATTCTTCCTCTTCCCCTTTTGTCCTGCAAATGCTAGAGCCGCATCCTCCTCCTCCTCTTTCTTCATTTGACCTCCCTTGCCACTACTCCCCGCCTTGGTCAACCATTTGATCTCTTCTTGGTGAAGAGTTTCCCACATCTCCTCCCAACCTTTAAGAGTATCTCAGCCCAAAATACTTTGGACAAATGTCTCCCACTCCTTGGGGACCGCATACAAGGTTGTCCTCACTATGAATTTTAGATCCGGTGTAGACCCTATAGAAGTAAGTTGGTCACAAATTTCCTGAAATCTAAGGAGGAACAGATCAATTTTCTCCCCCTTCTGCATCTAATATAACCACATCGTATTTTCCAATAGCATCTTTCGTTGCATGGAATATCCTTGATACAATGTCTTCAAAGTATCCCACATCTCCTTTGTTGTGCTATTTTCAGAAATATGTGATATGGCATGATCTTTGACCCCATCAAGGATCATGCACTTTGCCCTTGCCATTGTATCCTCATACTTCTCATTCTTAGCTGGGTCGACCGGGATAGCCATGGTTCTCAAGGAAAATTCCTTGATGCGATGTCGATCTAGGACTGCCATGATCCTGGCCTTCCAAATGACAAAGATAGATGCCCTGTCCAATGTGTCCTTATCGCTCATCCCATTCACTGCCATTTCCACTCCTCTTATGTACTCCCTCTAAGTTTCAACTTCCCTCCTAGAAATATCCCTCTAAGTCCCGATTTCTCTACTGGAAATCCTCCTGCCAAATGTCAATCTGCTCCTCCCCAATCCTCCTTACAACTTCAACTCATATCTAGATTTCCTGACTAGAAATTCATGAAGGTAGCGACTCCCTCTACCTTGGATCTATCCCCTTAGGTATTGTTTTGCACTGACAGAAATAGCATCCCACTAGCTTCTTAATCACAACTTCTCCACAGCTCCCCAAGTCCCAACAACTGAAGAAACTGAGCCTTTCAGGCTCTGCAAAATCTTGACAATAGCAGAATCTACGCCTTCTGACCACAACGTCGATCCTTCATGGCTGAGAAAGATAACTGAGCACTACATAGGTCTGATTTCCCCTCTCTGCCTCTGTGCTCACCCTCCTCCTGGCTTGAAATGATGACGCAAGCCCTCTACGTCACTTATTCTCTGCTGCTTTTGCTCTGGAACAACATTGTCTCTCAGGACAGTGCCTACTACTGCAAATTTTCCAAATTACTGTTGGTGCCTTTAGTTCTCCTATGATCAGCAATGCTCTGATACCATGTTGAAATTTCTAAGTTTGACACGTTAGAAATCCCTACTACATTATCTGATTTAATTTCTCCTACTTGTTCATTCCATTAACAAGTTATTTATAAATATAAATACTGAAATAAACACAAATGGAGCCTTAACTCATATACAGATCAGCAACTAAAATATTGAGACAAACACACAAGGGACATCGTTATTTTTGGACAATCGTCCCCAAAAGAACCCAATGCGGGAAAACCGGTGTAGAAGTTTTGAGGGTTTTATTATTATGCAGATTCTTGAGTATAGCTAGGGTGCTAGAAATGGCTCACCCAACAGAGATTGCTACATGACACTAATACCTCTTCTTGAAGATATATATTCATCCTCTCAGCTCTAGTCTACCCCACAAAAATTCTTTTGACACTTCCTCTTGGCCCTATGTCAGCCCTGCTAGCTTCAACATAACTCCTAAAGAATCTGCGTCAACCTCTTGGCCCCTCTACATCAACTGTTGGCCACTCTGTGTCACCCACGCATGCCTCTCTGCCTCTACACAGTCCCTAGCTACCTCTATGTAGCTCCTACTTTCTCTACATAGCTCTAGTTTCCTCTACATCGGCCTCTTCGTTCTCTATGATGACCCTATGGCAATATCCCTACCTCTCTACTATGTACTCACTACCTCTCGCTGCAACAGACCACTAGCTTGAATTTTCTCAGTAAGTCCCGCACCAGAAAATCAAACTGATGGATCAGTGTGGTGTATCTCCAATAGACCCTCAAGCCTTGCCTTATGATTTTCCTATTGAGTCTTCAACGGATATTAAGTCTCTAATCAATGGCTAAGATTATATTTGGCTTGATCCATGTCATTTAGAACATTATCACCTAGTTTTATATTAATACCCATTAATATTTTAATTTTCCTAAGTTTAGACATAGGAACCCCATTAAAATATTAATTATTTTAATATCTCTCCAACTAGGTGGAATTTCCCCAAACCATTTATGTGTCTTGGAGATCTTATGTGCCTTAGACTCTCCACCAATTTTCATTGCTAGAGCACATCTGATGCTACCACAAATCCACAGATGTATGTGGAAATCCTTGGGAGAGAAAACCACAAATATTTTTTCTTCTTCAATCATCAAATACATCAAATTGTAGCCACCAACATATTGGAGGCACCAACCCGCAAAATATCTTTGTAGGAACCAACCTATTGAAGGCACCAAACATGAAAATAGATTTACAAATAGCAACCTACTAGAGGCACTGACCCCCAAATATATGCAAGCACCAACTTCCTATAGGCTACAACTTGATTGAGACACCAAATTGTGATGGGCTATAACCTAATTGAGGCACCAACCTCTAAAATATGCAAGAACCAACTTGTTTTATGCTCTAACCTAATTGATGCACCAACCCCTAAAATATGAAAGAACCAATTTATTGTAGGATTAAATCTTATTGAGGCACAAACCTTTGAAATATGAAAGCACTAGCTTGTTGTAGGATTCAACTTGATTGAGGAACCCATCTCCTATACCAAAACATAGTGGCCCATTTTCACAAAATTTCAAACTAAACCCACAATCTCAAAACACAATAGATGCCCCTGACATATCTGATCATATAAATACAACTTCAACCTGTTTATTAGTCATCAATTTGTAGCATCTTCTTCATACCAATACTAAACATGTTCATGATATCCAGAAAATTTTTAAAAAAGAAAAAGAAATATGACCACCTTTCCTCAAAAATTTGCCTTCATGACTTTTCATGTCCCCCTTTAAAATCACAAAAACATTCTTGTAATTCCCTTTTTTTCAAAAATAATGTGGGCCTCAAAATGACCCAAAAAACATTGTAAATATTAATTGTTCAACGGAATGACCCTATCGGGTTGATAGAATGTACCTTCCAGGTTTGTTGTCTACAAAATTCACCTTTTCGTGTGCATTCTATAAAATTTACCCGATCAGTTTGATAAAATACACCACTTTGGTTCAACAAAAATCTCTTTTCCATCGAGTAGTTCCAAATTCTAAAAATATTCAACCTCATACTCAAACCCATAACCATTTTGGACTGAAACATGACCAACATCAAATCAGCTACATGTTATGTTCACATAGACAACCTAACCAAACCACCAAAAACCAAAATAAAGGCCAACACCAACTCAACTACATATCCAAGCCATACAATACAAGTGTTTTCAAATGATAGACCTCAAGCTCGATCACCACCGAAATTCCAACCAAAGCATGAAATTTTGACCACTCTGAACTAAAATGCAAACTCTACAATATAGTCATTAAACCACAGACCATGCCTCATAATCAATCACAATAGCACAAAGATACAATGAAATGTTGAAACACAAAGAAACACACACACACACACACACACACACATAAATATGTTGATACCAACCATCTATTGGGCCAAAGGGTTTATTTGATCACATTGTTCTGAAGCCAACCCATATGACCATTGTCCATGTGACCTTAACATGACTAGGGGACCCCCAAGGACTATGGGGGTAAAATTTATTTTCCATATGACCTCACCAAGTTACTGAGACATTAGTTGTCGATGGGAAACCTGATGTTGACATAGGCATGATGTCATCATGCCATGGCATGCTTTGGGTGGAGCCACATATCACTCAAATTTGGCCCTATTGGCCACCCAAAAATCCCTATCTAGCATGCCACATGACCACATCACTAAGGTTCCATGAATCAGGGCTCTGCCACATCAACCATCTATGCCACGCCAACCATCTCTACTTCCGCCAAATAATCCATCTTTTTATATCAACCATCTCTTCCATGCCAACCATCTCTGCCATGTCAACCATCTCTATTATTTCAACCAATTCAGCTGCAAAAAAATTATTATATCATGCCCGCTAGGTGTCTCGATTCTACCACATCAACCATCAGTTATTGTACCATTTCAGCTAGATAATACAACATACTTGCCACATCACATAAGTAGATATGTCACACAGATGTTACATTGGACCTACCTCATCACATGAGTACACCATATTCGAACCAATATATGCTACCACATTATGTTATTTCTATTCAATATGGGATGAGGTCGCACCCCTCTTGGTTTCCATGTAAAACCATGACATAACCAAAACACCCTGTTGTTAAGGATCATGCAACTTCAAACATCTTCTCTCATTGATCTCTTAATCGAGGAACCGAACACAAGATCTTCCATCATAAATGTGAACTAGTTAATGAATTTATAGTTTGACCCCTTTTATTTCATTATAGACATGCTTAAATTCAAAACAATGTAACTTATTATCCAATGGGAGATTGACCAAATTTCATATATCAATGGAAAGGTTTAGAGAGAACTATCCAACCTAATCATTTGTAAATTTGTTTGATTGACATAATTCAATCAAATTCTCATTAATCTTCATACTATGATTTCCATGGTGTCATGTTCAAACTAGACTTTCTTCTTATTTTGGATAGTTTGACCAAGTGTAGTATATTGTTGGAGAGGACTATCCAACAATACCTTCTATATACTCGTTTGATCATCATAAATTCAACAAATGCTCAATATTCTTCCCAAGGTATTATATCTCCTTTGACATCATACCTTTGAGATTAATAACATGGTACTATTTCTCATTAATGACAACATTACGTCCAACAATCTCCTTCCTTTGGTAACCAAACATTGTATGTCATTTGACATTAATGACATGACATTGGTTTTCATCAATGAAAAACTACACCCAAAAATCTCCTCCTTTGTCATTAACGACATTGAAGGCAATGGATGAAAAATCCCTATATCATCCTATTGCAAAATATGTCCTTACGATATAGTCAATGTCTACTATCTCTCCCCCTTTGACATCAATGGAAAAGGGATCCATTGAAGTTGGATACTTATCTGGAAACTCCTCAATACTACTCAATTGTGCCTACATTTGTCTATGGACCTTTTCCCCCTATGAATGGGTTCTTCCCTTGTGAATAAACTTTCCTCTTGTGAAATATCCTTGCTATGGTCATACCCCTCCTGGAGTGAGTTCTCCCCTTATGGATAAATTATTCTCTTTTAAATGTTTCATGTCCTATGGTTATAGTCATACTCCTCTTGTCTATACTCATGTTACATATGAGATATAATATGCAAAAAACCTTGATCCATTACAATTGTCTTTATATCCAATACAACTTTCTTAGACTGCTCAACTAGTCTTCTTAATAGTTTCTCCCCCTAATCCTAGTCTCCCTTCTTTCTACAACTTGGCATGCTAAAACTAGTCTAACAAATTATCACTCATAGGAAAAGAGTATCAATTCATGGGTATGATATTGTTCAACTCTATAATTGATACACATTTTCCAATTCCCATATTTCCTGGGTACCATGATGATAAGTGACCCACAAGGTGAAGTTCATAGGTAAATTACTCCTTGCTTTAGTAATTGTTGCAACTATTTCTTCACTTCATTTACTTCCAAAATAGACTATCTATAAAATCTTATATTTGGTAATGGGTAAGACAATAACTACATCTCATTTTCCACTACCCTCTTAGGTGGAAAGAATTTAGTCTCTTATAACACTCCTATATATGCCTATAATAACTCCTATAACTATTTATTTTTTTATTTGGTACATCCCTCCAACAATTCCTTTACTCTTATTAATTCCTCCCATGGTTGAGTCTCTCTTGAGAAAATCAATATGTACTTTTTGCAAGAAAATATCAATATTTTGACATGGTTAAAACTTCCAAAGAGACCTTTGACTTGTATTTGTGTGCATTTATTTCCCATCCTTCATCTGGAAATACCATTTTTCTCTCCACATGAGGATCACATCCCTTATATATATGTAGGTATTCCAAACACTACACGACACACATAAATCTTGATCTTACACGATTTAGTGACTTTTATCTCTACATCCTTATTCACATCCCAATGGATATTAGATCGAATGTTCATAAACTTCTGTCTAAGATTGTAGCCAAAATCATCTACTATGAGGTTGGACTATTAGCTATAATCGAATAGAGCACCTATCTTGGTCTTTCTAACCTAGATCCTTTATGGAATAATTTATTTATATCCTTGCTTTCCCTTTAATGAAGGCTACTCAAATTCACTTCATTTTGCACTGAAGTGCAAATAATATTCTCATCCACATCTCAACTACTCTCAACCTAGTTGCATGGATCCTTACATAGTAGGTTCTTCTTCTTGGCATCCTTCCTATATCAAAATATCACAAAAACATCATAAAATATAGATCAACGCCTTGATAATAATCCACTTCAAGGGGGTAATCCTCATTTTGCATCACATAAATGAATAATTCTTGGACAATTCAAAGAAAAATACCTCCTTGGTATATGTTATCACTCCATAATCTCCCTAGGCTAAGGAGAGAAACCCAGAGGTAACCACAAAACCACTTTGGAAGTTGGGATCTAGCCCTTCTAGCTTCAAAGAGAGATCTCTCTATCTGATTTAGATTTCTATTCGAGATATTAGGCTAGTTATGAGAGTGCGAGATGGGATTTTTCAAAGGTTTGGTTGAAAGATGCAGGGAAAGTCCATTGGGTATGGAGTCATGTAACTATAGGTAATCAATCACAAAATAACAAAGCAGTTGTAACAGGGTAGGATAGGCAAGATTTTGGATCTTATAGAGTGTCAGTGGAGTGAAGAAGGTGAATATGATTTGAATTCAATTAAATATAGAGCATATTTAGATGAATTCTATATCTAACATCAGACAGAAAACATCGATATTGTTTACAAGCCAAATTAGAGTACAATTAAGAAAATTTGGCCCTTAATCTTATTTGAAATAATAATGATAGAAAGCATATGGAAAACTAAGAGAATAAACAATTTCATAAGAGAAAATACATTACCAATTGCTTGACACGGGAATCCTAGAACAAAGCTCTCTATATTACTATAAATTGATCCCTTTCAGTATAATGCACATCTTACATCAATGTACAACCTTTCTTCATACAAGTTCCAACCCATATTACATATTCAGAAATTGTTTAAATAATTCTTGATATAACAATTTTACAAAATAATAGCTATGACTTAATTACAAAAACATAAATGAATTAAATATCACTCAAATTCATGAATGTAAATATGATTTAAGAGATTTTGTATGTCCTAGAATAACTATAACAAATATGCTTTTATTCGGGCAACAGAAGACTGGTGAACTGCTTCCTTGAAAGTAGAACAGGTCCCTCTGCCAATTAAGCATTTCTACTTATCAAAACAGGTACCTCCGCAACTGCTTCTTCTTTCTCATTCATTTCCACTGACAATTTAGAGCCTTAACAATAGGAGATCAATTTTTTCAATACTAATCCTCTTCCTTGAAATTTGAGTGGTTGTAGTTGTTTTCGCAACATTATCTATACAAACAAATTTGCTTCTCCTTTCTCGTGATTCAACAGTTGTCAACCCATATGCCTGTTAACACCTTTGCATGATCTATCAAATAAATTCTCATTTTATTGCTTCATCCATCTCCCTTGGAAAATCTTGAACTGCTTTCCATGGTGCCAAAATCCTCGCGATGCCTTTTCAGGTCACCTTTCAGAACATTCAAAACCATAAAACATGGCAGAGTATAAAATCATGACTATGGAAAGGATGTTAAGTCATAAAACTAGCAAGTGGTAGCCACAAGCTTATGTCATAGGTCCTTCTCCCACAATATTCCCTTATGATTTCTTTTAAAATTTCCAAGATTTTGCGCCCTTCGACATCCTTAGCTCACAATGTTAAGTTATCATTCCATGTGTCCAAGGGGTTGTGACTATAAGCTCAATCTTTTGTGGCTAAGCCCTTTAGCTACGAACAGGGAGCTGATTCTTTGAAATATATTATCATAATGTTGTTTGGTTCTTTAAGACTTTGGGACTTGGTGAAAAAGGGGGCCAATTCTTCGGAATGTTTCATTATTATAAATGTTTCACCGCATAAGACATAGGACCACACATATATGCACCTTGTCTCCTTGTGCCGATAGCTCCTCTCTCTCTGAATTCTTTGTGACCGTGACAACCCCCACATCGAAGCTCCTCTCCTAGTAATTCCAATCGACAATCTAACTCGATGTACACATTTTATTTTTCCCAATAGAAAATTTCGATCACCTTTTGTGCTAAGCCCCTGGTCTTGTGATGCTTCATGTGACCACGTTCCAGCCCTTATCGAAGCCCCCTTTCCCAGCATTTTCAATTCTGAGGTTTCACTTTTGACATACAACACACATCTGCCAAATGATGATTGTCGATCCATGATGTCATCAATGCCATGTCGTCGCCATGTCACTGAAATGTGTCATCCTGTGAGTGGTGACATCTGTCACCCTTTTTTGGCCTCCTCTAACCCTTGAAAACATTGAATCTGCTTGCCACATATCCACATATGGTCACGTCAACTTCCATGTGGGCCATATCAAAACCAATGAGCATACAACACACATCCCTTATTAGATCCAATGATTGATTGCCCTATGGCTTTTAGTGGATCCAATCTTTTGCTGCCATGCATCCCTTTGGGAGGATAGAGAAAAGGCTCAACATTCCCTATTTTCCAATTATTGCATTAGCCTAAAACTTTTTCCCCTAAAACCACTAATGGATTTCCGGGGGGGCTTGGCGATATGTGGTTTCAATTCTGGGGGGTGCAAAATTCACCATAGATTTCCACATATACAAAAATGGTTTGATCAAAACCACTTTTCAATCCCCCCGCTCCGGGGACTCTGTTAAACTTTGGAAAACACAGGGGGTTTGAAAATGATTGATGGTTGTTGATCTATGAGCCTTAAACCCAGTATTTTAACATTGTAGGTCCATTCCTGACACTTTCAAAATGTGACTACCCTGCCTTGCCTTGTAAAACATTGATCATCGATTGCCCCTACTGTTGATCTCTGGTATGTCTTATGCTTCGACTGCCAATATGGCCATGTACCTCTAAACTACGGGATGTGGGGTATTGGGACCTCTGATCACTAATTTTTATGCACCTATAAACTGCGGGATGCGGAATTTTGGTACCCATACTTAGGCATTTTCCCTTTTTTTGTGAATTTTGAAAGGGGAACTTCAGCTTGCACTAACGTTTGACCTAGAAATCAATTTGGGGAGTTCTATAACTCATTGAAAAGATTCTTCTAAGTACTTTATTATGAAAATACATGTTAGATCATTTATAGAAGCTTGACAAGAAAAATACTTCCCAACCTAATACTGATTTGACCACATAATTTCAAGGACTGGATGACTTCTTTGACAAGTGTATCTTTAGGTTATAACACCTAGTGACTCATAGGCCAAGTTTCACAAGCATATTCTCAAAATAAATAAATGAACATACAAATTCTTATTACCTATTTTATAGGACTCTAACATTATATATAGGAGTTTAAAGGGTAAAACTATAATTAGGGCCTACATAACAATAGTAATGTAAGGGCAAGACAACAACAATAGTGGGATTCTATGGGGCACAACAATAACAATATATGGGCTACACTAGTATTATAGGTACCTAACATGCTCCTCCCCTTCAAAATTTGAGTTTTTTCCTCAATGCTTAAGTAGTTTTGGATGATTTTGTATAAAATACTCATATTCCCATGTGGAATCTTCAATAGGTGAGTTCTTCCACTTAATGAGATACTCTAAAATTGATCAATTTCGTAGTTGCCAGATTCTTGTTTAAGTGATTTCTTCAAGCTCCAATATGATTTTTCCTTCCTTGTCAAGTTCTAGAAATATAGTTTAAATTGGGAGCTTGTCACCTATAAACTTATTTAAGCATGAAACATGGAAAACTGGGTGTACTCATGAAGATGCAAGCAACTCCAGTTTGTATGCTATAGTACCAATATTTTGCAACACCTTATAAGGGAAATAATACTTGGGTATTTTTTCCTTAAAAGGTACATTTTTTTATATGGTTGTGGCCGTAAAAATACCCAATTTCTCACGTCAAAACTTTTTCAATGTGATGTTTATATGGTTATTGTTTCATTCAATTATATGCCAGAGCTAGGTTATCCTTTAAGAGTTGGAAAACTTGTTGTTGATGCTTGATGTTATATTCCACTTCTTGAACCTTAGAATTGTCTCTTAGATATGATGTGATGGAGTGTGGATGATATCGATAAAGCGCCATAAATGGGGTCATTTTTTCTATGGTATTGAAGAAAGTGTTATACCACCATTCTTCCATAGGTAACCACTTGACCCATTGTGTTTATCATAAAAAAAATCAATGAATATATCCTTCCAAACATTTGTTCATTATCTTAGTTTCCCATAAAATTGAGGATGATAAGATGAGTTATGAGCCAATTGAGTTCCTAGACAACAAAATAATTCTATAAAAAAAATTCCGATGAAAATGGGATCTTTGTCACTTACAATAATCTTTGGGTTTCTATGTAGATTTTGAATGGTCTCCATGAATGTAGTAGTGAATTCATTATCTTCGAAAGGATGAGATAATGCACAAAAATGTGCATACTTGGAAATTCTATCGACTACCATAATGATGACACTCTTTATTTCAAACTCGAGTAGACCCATGGTAAAATCCATTGAGACATCCTCCCAATGTTGACTTGGAATGGTGAATGGTTGTCAAAGGCCTAGGGTCTTAATTTACTCGACTTTATTTTGTTGGAAAATCAAACATTTTTCCACAAACTTATAAATATGAAATTTAAGGCCATCTCAAAAAAATTCCTTCTTGAACTTGTGGTAAGTTTTTAAAAATAGTGAGTGCCCTCCTATAGGAGAGGTGTGCAATTCCAAAAGAACCTTTTGTTTGAGCTAGGAGTTCTTACATATATATAATAAATCTTTGTACCATAGTGAATCATTTTTCCAAATAAATGTATCAAATGCATTAGGATATTTCTATAACTTTTGAATGAGTGCCCACACCTCTTCATCAGTATTCCGTTCATCCCTTTCTTTAGTTAAAAAATTAGGTTGGATAATAGAAATGACACAGAGAAATGCATCCACGTCCTCATCATTTCTTCAAAGCTCATCTACAACAACATTTTTCTTCCCTTTTTTGTATATCATTTCAAATTCATTGAATCCAGCATATTTGTGACCCATTTTTGCTTCTCTTATAAAACAATATTTGTATCAAGAAGTATTTAAGACTATCATGGTTTGTTTTCCCATTGAAGTACCTTCCCATTAGGTAAGGGTGCCATTGCATCGGGAATGTAGTATTTCCAACATTTCCTTCTCATAAATAAGTTTGTGTAATTTTTTTCCTCTAATAGGGTAACTTTCAAAGGAAATGGGTCTTCCTTCTTGCATTAAAACAACACCAATCCCATTTCCTAAGGCATCACATTCCACAATAAACACTTCTTTTTTTTTAAGTATGGTGTAGCTAAGACTGGAGCTCGAAACATTAGCTCTTTAAGATGTTAAAATGCCTTAGTTTCTTCTATAATCCAAGAAAATGCATATTTCTTCAATAATGTTGTTATAGGTGCTTCCTTTTTCCAATAATTCTTAACAAACTTGCAATAATACCCTATCAACCCGAGAAATTCTCAAAGATGCCTTAATGTTGTGGGGATTTTCCATTCCTTCATGGATTTAATTTGTTAGGGTCTTCCTTAAAACCCTCATGAGATACAATATGAACCTAATATTACACCTCCCACACCCCAAAGAAACATTTGGAGGGTTTTTCATACAATTGTTTCTCCTCCAATAGTTTGAGAACCCTATCAACATGTGGAACTTGATCTTTCCAAGACTTGTAAATTAGTATATCATCAAAAAATACTAACACAAATTTTCTAAGGAATGGTTTGAAAGTGGAATTCATCAAACCTTGAAATGTGGAAAGTGCATTAGTAAGGACAAAAGGCATGACCAAAAAATCATTATGACCTTCATGAGTTTTGATTGAACTTTTTGGAATGTCTTCTATATTCATTCGATGATACGTTGAATGAAGATCCAACTTAGTGAAGTAAATTTCTCCATGTAGTTCATTCAACAATTCCTGAATGATAGGAATGGGAAATTTATCTTTCATATTGAGCTTATTGAGCTCTCTATATTCTACTCCAAGATCCATCCTTTTTGTGCACCAATACTACTGAACAAGATAAATAACTTTGCGTAGGTTGAATTATACTAGCCTCTATCATTTCCATAACCATATACTCAATTTCACTCTTCTAGGCATAGGGATATTTGTAAGCTTTGACGTTTGGAATAACACTTCCTAGAATCAAGTGAATAGCATGATCATGATCATGAATAGGTGGGGGGCCATTGGGAGTCTCAAATACCATGGAATGATTGTCAATGAATCTTTGGAGATATGAAGAAATGGATAACTTAGATGTTTGAACATCTAGTGGGCATAATTGTTTGAATACACCTCATTTTTCCTTCTTCAAAATCTTTGTCATGTCATTTGTTCTCATCATGAGTTTCATGGAATACCTTGTCGCCGCTCGGAAGTGTTTCTTGTAGCAACTTTGTTAAAGATTCCTTCAAACCTTCCATGTCCTCTTTTATTTCTTCTTTTAAACCACCTATATTAATATTCATCATCGCTACCAACTCATCTTTGGGTTTTCTTTGTTAGTGCGAAATTTATTGCACTTGGTCCCTTCATTTTGATATATCATGCTGCATTTCTTCCTCTTTTTCATGTGTCACAATAGAGCTTTCTGGGGGCTTAATGTGTGTAACATTTTTTTGTTTGGGAGGAATTATAGAACCAAATTATGATATATATGCTTCAATACACCTTTTTAATCACTTCAAACTGTTTTTTCAAACAAAATCTATGCATTTTTAAAAGCCCACTCCTTTTTTGTTTTTAAGAGCTTGATTTTGAGCTTGTTGATTTCATCGAACTTGAATCTTTTGTATCTTTCTGATTTCAGCCTCCCAAGATTTGAAACTTCATCTTGACGTATCTTTCTATGTCTTATTTATAATCCCACAATTTATACAGAGATTGGATTCCTCAAGATAAACTTATGCCAAGTCTCCCGTGATGACTTGATTATGGACTGGTTCGATATTGCAAACTTGTACAACATGCCGCATCTCCTTATTTCAACCTTTGGCCCTAAAGTTTGTACCTAAAAAACTACAGTTTGTGCACTTTCAGTTTCTTTTTATAGAATTCAAATCGAATGCTCGAAGAGGTTATGATGATTTTCCTCGGGACACCTGTTTAAGATTTAATTCAGGGTTTGTAAAAAACCTTAACTTGCAAATCATAATATCTAAACCACAACGAATAGTTTTATGAAAATTAAACCCAAAGTACACCTGTAATATTCATACTATAAAAGTTTCATACCCTTATCCCAAGCCAAAAGTAGGTTATAAAAATTTCAAGATGACTAGTTTTGAGGGAGACAATCTTGATATTTGTCTACATTGATTCCAAATGTTATGTACCCAGATCAAAATAATGCAAAAACATAAGAAAAGTTAGATCAACACCTTGATAATAAGCCACTTAGGGTGGGAAATCCTCCTTTCATATCACATAAGTGAACAATTCTTGGATGATTCAAATAACAAGACCTCCTTGGTATATATATGATTGTAAAGGGAAAAACTATAATTAGGACCTAAATAAAAATAATAATGTGGTACAACACTAAAAATAGTGGGATTCTATGGGGCACAAAAATAACAATATAGGGGCTATAATAGTATTATAAGGACATAACATTTTGATAGTCCTTTGGATTCAACTCTAGATATAGCTTCCAATAGTTATCTTCACTCTAACAATTGATATTGCGATGGTTGCAGTGGGTATTTTTAGCATCCTGTCTTTTTCTTTCTACTTCTTCTTCCCCTCCTTGAAAGCATCTTCATGGCATTTCTATTTGTATCTATTTGATCATCCTTCCTTATGGATTATGTTATCCTTGTACTATGTGTGCACATGGGCTACATTAACATTTCTTTGTTTGAAGAGTATCACTTTCATTCATAATGACTGTCTAAACCCCCTAGATACTTGAGTACATCTAGGATCTATGGAGATATACCAAACATCATTACCAAATTCCTAAATTTGGTTGCATACACTTGAATAATCTTCCATTTACTCTTACTGAAGCGATGCTAATGGATCCAATGGTCCTCTATACACCTAATAGGGTAGAACTGAGACTTGATAAGGGTTTTAAAATACTCCCACTTAGTTACTAATGGATCACCCTCTAGCCTAACTTCCCACTATATTAGTGCATGGCCCTTTAGTTTTAGTAAGGAAAATGAAATTTTATACCCTTTATTTATGTTATAGACACTAAAATACACTTCTAATTTTTGTTACTATGTCTCAATTTATCATCGGATCCAACTCTAATTTAAATCTACCATGCTCATTGAAAGGTCAAAACTTATTTGTTAAATTCACTGTAAGGAGGGACATGTTTCCAGAGATATAAACAACTTTGTCCTCCAACCTCAAAAATCTCTATTTAGCTGCATCCTAAGAAATATTAGGATAAAACTCATCCACCATGGCAAGGGTTATGGGACTTTTTAATTCAATCTCTTGATCTTGCAACTTTTCACAAATACCCCAAAGAAATTTGGCTCTATTACTAATATGATCTATGATGGGCTCTCCATATGGTATATTTATTTCCTTTCAAAACCCCCTTCACCTACACAAAACCCTCTTAAGAACAAATGTTTGTTGTAATAAATGGTTAGTATACTAATTTCAGGATCTTAGAGCTTTTGAGATTTCATTTAGCTCTTTCTTATATGTAAATATGGTCTCAAGGAATCATTGGTTTGTTACACTGACGTATTATAAACTAGACCCTTTTATTGTGTGCTAAGCTTGCAAATGAGTGCAAAACATCTTTTGGAAAAAAAGAAAATAAATTTCTTAAGTCATGATCAACTTACCTATGGTCAAGAGGAAGCATCACTATCGGGTAATTTAATTGTTGGTTAAATCACTTAGCATTACATCAGCAATATAGGTTCATACACTTGCACAATATATGTTAGGAAATTAACTCTCAATTTAAAAGGAAATTAACCTATGGAAATGATTGCAAGGAATTAAAATATCTAAATGAGCATAGACACATGTTCTTTCTCAAAGGAATATATCTAATGAAGCAAATAATAGAAATTGAAGTGTATAAAGCCTATTGAGATTACTGATGTGTGCATACTAAATTAGAGCTAATCATAACTATCAACTATTTATAAATTTGAGACTAAACAAATTAAAGAGCAGTGAAATAAATGTTTTTAGTTATTTTCGATTTCTCTCAAGCGCTCTACCTGTGGAAGATAAAAGGAAACAAATAAGTAAAAGGTAGAGTACACCCTAAGCTAAGAAAAACAAAGCATATGATCCTAAATCAAAATAGAGCATGAATCAAATTTTATACGTTGAAAAAAGCATAAAAAACGAAAAGAAAACAATTGCATAGCTCACACTTCTTCAGGGGGGCCTCATGAGATGTATGAGTGCATGAAAAACTTCAGATCACGAATGTAACATTAACATTAGAAACCAAAGAAATACCATCATAGAGATTTATATTATATGAAATGTGTAAAAAATAATCTCTCCACAACAATAAGACTAAAAATATATCAACGTTTGAACTGACATTTTCTTCCAGATTAAGCATTTATAAATAGTTTCAAAATTAACAACTTTAAGAGTCTACTACCTAATAACTAGAATCTAATTTGACATCTCAGTTTCTTAATCAAAATAGAAATCTTCCTTCTCATGATTTGTTATCATAGAAGTGAATCATTAGAAGACACAATATCAGTTATCTTCCTTCTCATGATTTGCTATCAGAGAAGTGAATCATGAGAAGACACATTATCAACTTCTATCATTTAAATATTCATTCTTGAACCTCGCTCACTTGATGATAGATCTCACTCACTTGATATCTTGATCGCTACAAGTGCACCACAACTGATTTGACCAAGGTTTGACTTGAGAGACAAGTTTAACCTGTGAACTTCTACCCATGGCTAATAGGTGGATCACTATATCGACAACATTTGACAACTTCGCATATACCCTAGTCGTTTTTTAACTCATGAGAACCTATAGAACCTTTGATTCAATTGTAGAATGTTAGAGAAGTTGTAAAATATGCACAATTTGATAGCTTATGTCTAATAAAATCAATTTTATAAAGAAAAACATATATATTTGAGATGATAATATAAATTTACCTTCTTAATGTTTGTGGACAGCCCATATGACTCTCAACTCATGGAATAAGTGTAATCAGATGATAATTAGAGACAAAATAGGTGAAAAGGAAAGACAAAATTTTTAAAAAGAAGGCAAATTTGAAGGCTCAACATTCCCCCATGCTTAGGGTTTTACTTGTCCTCATGCACCTGAGGTTGAAAAAAATCCAAAATTGCAATGATATTCCTCAGAGAAATACTTTTGACGCTTGAACCAAAACATCCAAATTTGATTGTATTCCTTTGCTCTTTACATTCACTGACCACCTTAGCTTCCTCATTAATAATTTGGCTCGTAATTCTTTTATCTTTTTTTGGAGCATTTTGTTGTTCTTCTTAGGGTTCTTATTCTTTTTATACCAATAGAACATGCATAGAGTCACAATATATTTTTTTTCTTTGACCAACTGATTCTCATCTTTGATATGGTTATTTAATAATTCCAATTCAAGTATTTCCTGCTTCATTGTTTTAATAACTTCTTGTTACTTAGGATAAAAAATGTTTGTTTCTAGTTAAGGTTGATCAAAAACTAGAATGTCATTATGCAATTTTGGTTCAAGATGAGAATTTACCTTTTATTGTCATGATCCTTTCTCCAAATATTTAAATTAATCATATGCTTTTTTCTTAACAAAATCTACCTCTGGAATTTTTCTTGTAGGAGATTCTAGTGGTACCTCTATCACTGTCTCATAAATCTATATAGGCTTGGGTGGATCATGATTGATTTGTCTAACCATGCTTCTTGTCAATATTCTACTCTTCCTTGCTTATTTCTCATGCTCCATTATTCCTTAGTCATTTTTCCTTTTAATATTCTTCCTATGAGGTTTTCTCATGTTCTTCTTCAGTGGCTCTGCTTATTTAATTTCACTAGATTCTTTTCTTCCATATTTCCTCCTTGGTTTATCCTTAGATGTTTTTTCTTTCTTTTTTGATGCTTTAAATGTGATATTTCCCTCCATGTATTCAATGTTATGAACCTTTGTCTCTAATATATTTTGAGCGGCCAAATTCTCATTTTCTTCAACTGCTTGCTTAGGGTTAGGGTTTGAGGAAACCTCTCTTTGCTTCTTATGGATTTCTTGATTATTTCCTCATCTAAACTTTCAACAAATTGATTTCTCATGAGGAAATATTTCCAATTTTCATTATTGGCCTTCAATTATGCCTCAACAAGAATCTTGACTAAACCATGATGATATAGAGCTCCATTTATGTTTCTTGAGTCTTGTTGAATGTTAAATGCCATTTTCTTTAAGATCCACATGAGATAATATGGTAAATTCAATTATATACTTCTGATAAAATGCATTAAAAACCTAGCATGATAAAAGAGTAGGTTTCCATACCTCCCTTCATAGATAAATAATTTTTGCAATACCAAAAAAAAAGAAAATCACCATTTTAATTTTAGTGTAGAACTAGGAATACCCCTCTTGAATGTTGAAATGTCTAAACCTAAGTTATGTAGGAAGTATTTCCACTTTTCACCATTTAACCTTTGATTCTTGAACAAGTTCTCACCATTTCTAGGAATTTATGTTTCTTTAACAATAAAAGATTTAGTTAACTTAAATTTTATGTCCCTAATCTCTACTCGATCCCGTCGAATGCACGTGCAAATGTTGTGGTCACTTCCACTTCATGGCCATCAAAATTCTCAAAGAACTTTAACGAACTCACTTTCTGCAACTGCTCTTGACTTTAGGATATGCATTTAGGAATTTTTCACCCATAGGCTCATGGTGGATGATGATGCCCATTGTTTTAGAAGAAGTCTCGTTTCCAAATCGCCTTTTCGATAATGTATCAGTGGAGTAAAATGGGTTGTAAAATGGATGAAATTTGGTAATGGATTTTGGGTTAAATGGAAGTGAATGGATTTTTATGGTAGTATTATAGTAGGAGAGTCCCTTTTAAAGTCATAATTTCCCATGAACCATTTAGATACGATCCTTTGATATTGACATAGGATTCATAATTTGAATTCTACAAATAGGACAAGGAGATTTCCAAAGTATGATAGAACAAAATGATAAGGGGTGAGTTATGAGTTATGATGAGTGTCATCATTGAAATACATGTGAGCCTTTTTAAACTTTATAGCTAGTCCATCAACTCAAATATCTATAGTTTCTACTTTAATAAAATTGATTGACCACCCATATAGTTACCTTTTTGCATACCTTTACCTTTGTTATTTGTTTTTTCTTTGCTTGTAGGTCGAAAATAAATTATGATTAATTAGCTATGGAATGTTGAACTGACTACCGAATGTTCACAGTATTTAAATATCTTCTTTCAATTCTTCAGAGTTTGTGCTCAAAGTTGACAATGTTGATGAGTTCTCTTCAAAAGAGAAATAAATTATTCAAACCAATGAGTTTGAACCAAATTTATTTTGCAAAGAATAAAGGGAAAAGGGAATATGAGAATAAGGAAGGGAAAAGGAAAATCCAAGTTGCCAAAAAATTTTAGCTTTCAACTAGGATTTTTTACATATTATATTCCAACAATGTTGGTTTTTCATATATATATATATATATATATATATATATAATGTTTATTTTGGTAGAAGGGGGAAACATCCCCTTTTCCTACCAACTTCCAATTAGAACTATCTTTCAGATTATGAACAAATTCTTCTCTTGTTAAGGGATTATGATATACTTTTATACTATGCCCATTAATGAGAAAAATGTTTCCTCCTTCATCAATAGTCTCAATTCTAATTGCTCCATTTTCGAAAAAAATATTCTATCTCATAGGGACCTAGCCAATGTGTTTGAAATTTCCATTGAAAATATTTAAACTTGGAATGAAAGAGAAGGGCCCAATCACCTGGCTTGAAATTTCTGATTGATGATTTTTTCATGCCATCTCGATCTTTGTTGTTGGATTATGTTTGTTATTTTTATGGATTCTTGTCATATCTCATCAAATTCATTCAATTGTGTCAATCTTTGCTTTTAGGCTTCAGAAATATCTAGCCCCAATTTTGTTGTTGTCTTGTGGGTCTCTAGGTAGAATTCTATAGGAAGCAAAACTTGTTTCCCGCAATCAAGCTCATAAGGAGCATGTAGGTGGTATTCATCCATGTTGTCTAATATGCCCAGAGTGCTTCTAAAAGTTTGTATGCCCAGTCTCCTCTATGTAGATGCATAGTCTTGGTCAGTATGGCTTCAAGAAATTTAATGGTGTATTCCACTTGTCCATTGGCTTGAGCATGATATGGAGTGTACTTGTGATTTCTAATGTTGTATTGATCCATAATCTTTTGTACTAGCTTGGATGTAAATTGTGCACCCTGGTCTATTACAATTTCTCGTGGAACACCAAAACGAGTGAAAATATCATCAAAAAGAAATGTAACAACAACATTTTCAGTATCAAAATTTAGTATCTTAGCTTCTACCCATTTGGTAGCGTAATCAGTGCAAACACATATATACCTCTTTTGCTTGGATGAAATATTAACGGGTCCAAAAAAATCTAAGGCTCAATTTTCAAAAGTCTTTATTAGTACTTGTGGTTGTAGAGGCATCTCATCTAATTGGATAAGTCTTCCCATTCTTTGACAACTATCACATATTTTGACATATTCCTTACCATTATTTAAAAGAGAAGGCTAATCAAATCCCAAAATAAGTAGTTTATATGTGGTTCATCTATCAGAAAAATGTCTTCCACATGGTTCATCATGACATGCTTTGAGTATATCAGTGATTTCGTATTCTCGAACACATCTTCTAATGATCAAATTAGGTCATGTTATGTATAATTCAACTTCTATATAGGCATATGGTGCACTAGATTTGGTGAATCTTTGTCTTTAATTTGGTGATATCTAAGGAGGGAATTTCCCTGTAGCCAAATTGTTAGCAGTGTCTGCAAACTAAGGTGTTTTAGTAGATACTGCAAAAATTTATTCATCAAGAAAATTATCTACTATAGGAGTATCGTTATTATCGTTTTTCATCCTATAAAGGAAATCAACAACTGTGTTTTCTTTTCTCGACCTATCTAAAATGGTAATATTGAACTCTTGTAATAATAAAATCCATCTAATAATCATGTCGTTAGTAATTGGTTTGTTCATAAGGTATCTAATTGATCGAGGTGGCTCCAAAGACACACACAGGACAAGGAGGACTCAGGGAATATAAAAAATTAAAGTGTTTAGATTATGCTCGAACTAGGACCAAAGCGTAGATCTCGTCTTCCTGATTGCGGCGGTGCAAACAATTTGTCAATCCGAGTCCAAATGCAAAAGTTAGAAGCAGTCAAAGTTGGGTTGAATTTTTTATTACTGGGTAGCTTAAGGAGGCCACAACTTGGACCGAACTCGGCCACCAGATTCTGGCCAGATTCTAGGCAAAATTGTGGGGTCATTAATTTGACTCCTAAACGAATTTTAAAAATGTGCATTAGTTATTATTAAAGCAAAAAATATATATATTAAATGGGGGTGGCGGCCACCAACCCCACCATCCCCCAACCACCCTATGTACATAACTGAATTCGGGGCTGGCGGGGGTCGAACTCACCCAGCCCACGCGAGATGGTCCCTGAGTGGGCAGCCCCATAAACACCACATATTATAAACCAATAACCCAATGTGCCATTTATTGCAACGAACCATGCACAAAGAAAAAAAAACACGGAGGTGAGTATGGTGGGCGGGCTGCCCAAGGCGGGCCCGATCCAACTAAAAAAATTAATTTTAAATTAATTTTGTTATGCAATGTAAAAAGGGAGGAGGTAAGATTTGACCACCTAACCTCCCTCTTAATAAATGGAGCCCTAACAAACCCAACCAAACCACTTTCTTTTTAACCCCACCCACAGAAATTTATATAAATCCAAAATTTATTTAGTGCATGTGAAAAGGAGGAACTAGGAGCGGGCATGCAAATCGCGGTGACTAAATTAATTTTTAATGCAAGAACCATGAATTTTGCAGGCGGGCCAAATTTCCACTATCATATTTTGACAAATTTTATATGGATTCAACACCTCTCGTCCCCACGAACACAATGGCACTGTCCGTTTCTCCATCAAAGTTCTGCATTTTTCAGTCATTTTTTAGAATGCACGTGGAACCATGATTGCTGCAAAAATAGGGGAGTAGAACCATGAGCCTTGAAATTTTCTCGAGTAGGTAAAATTTTGCCATGTTGGAACATAGTCAAGTTTATACTTGTTTTTCACAGTTTTCCGTGGGAATCGCAATGGCGAGATAAAATTCGCCATATGATTTGCAGATTTCTAGTCCACCCATGGAGCAAAATCTTTGAGGAATCCCAGGGGAATCTAAAAGATTCCTTGAGCCCCAGATTCTCAACTTTTCAAAATTCAAATTTTGGACAGTCGATTTTGCACTATTTGACACCACAAATCTAATGGTACATTTAGATTTGTCATTCTCTCATTTCATTTTCCAACCACTTTTCTAAGTGCCAGTGCAAATGTCCACATTCATGTGCGAGCAATCATTTCCATGCAATCGATGTCGTGAGATCGATGGTCCGAACTACTTTAGCAATCTGACAACGGATTCTTCAGATGACCCTAGGTTGTGAAGTATATGATGTGTCCATGTACTTCTTCTTCATGCATTGTGTTGCATAGATCCCTTTTGATGTTTGATGTGGGATTCTGTTGCTTACATGTTTCCATGATTCATTGCTTGATGTGATGTGGAATCTTCTATGTGATGTACTTACTGTCATGATTCGTCATGTTATGTGTTGAGATCCCTTTGTTACATATTGATGGGATATTCATGTGTCACCATGCATGTTTGTTTTGATATCCATTTTATGCCACGTTGGAGGGATTCTCATCATGCATGAGCTTTATGTCATACTAATAGGAGTCTTTTGATTGAGAGTTCCTGTAGCGAAACATCTCTTAGAGCCACTCCTGCGTGAGGGTATTTTTCCTTGTATGATATCGACATCACCTCTATGTACATCATCACTATTTAAAACACTTAATGCAGCGGCCTACACCATCTTCACACCAGGGCCCGAAGACGTAGTCCCTCCTGGACGAACTCCATTATCAACGACTTATGTTTTTATGTTGCCGATGATTGATATGTTTCTCTTCTTTACAGCATGCACATGTATTCCCTTATGTTCTTTTAAAAATGAAATTTAACACATCACGAAAGTAAAATGTCTTGGAAGGGTCCTTCATCACACCCCAGACCTAGATCAAGTGGTATCAGAGAAGTCTTTGCATTGATGTGAATTGCAGTGTGAACAATGGAATGTGCAACGACAGAGAATGAAAAAGTGATGTACGAGACCATGGTCAACATTTCCAAAAGGGCAGAGATAATGTATGAAACTCTACAAAAAGAGATAGAGGAAAAGGAGCGATTGCAACTTTAGTTGCAAGCTACAAAAGAGGCCCTGGAAGAACTGAAGCATAACAAACATAATCTTCAAACATAGAACATTGAATTGAAGATGCATCTACATGAAGAGAAAGAGGAAAAACAAAGTTTGCTACGACAGCTGCAAGAAAAGGATGAGGCCTTGGAAAAGCTACAACGTGACCCATGCGAGGTAAAAAGTAGTTCTCCATCTTCATGTATGTTTCCTGATGATGATTTTGTTGTTTTTGAAAATCATACCATAGGAATTGGCTCCAAACTATTGAAGAAAATGGGGTATGAAGGAAACGTCTTGGGCGTTAATTGCCAAGGCATTGTCAATCCCATAAAAGTAGAGGAATTACCATGTCGAACGGGACTTGGGTATGTCAAAAAGGAAGTTGGGGAATGCGCCACAACAATTAGCGAACCACCAACAATGGATGATGAGAAACCCTCATTAGTTATTTCCAAATAAAAAGAGGAGGTAAAAGATGTTGATTTCCCTTCGGTTTCATCTTCACATAGTATGATTTCTGTTGGATATTTGGAGATCCCAATTACAGGGACAAACATGAGGCTCATTATCAAGACAAGCCACGAGGAGGTAAAAGAACTTGGTGTCAATAATCAAGGAATAACTCAACCTTTGCAGGTTGTGCAGAGACCTCAATTTACAGGCTCAAGATAGACTAAAGGAGAATGCTCTAAGGTATCAGATTCTTCTGAGACATCGTCAAAATCATCGAGGAAAGAGAATGATGAGAACACATCCCCATCATCCCACGGCAGTGCCCATTTCAGGGAGAGAGCTGAGGCAAGCTCTTATCGCCATACTAACATCAAAGATAGCAAGGGAAGGTATAACCAATTTCGATCTTCGAATGTTCATTTCGATTGTAATCATGTTGTTAGATATGAATGTAAAATACGGCATCAAAAAACATGTACCTTTTCTAGATTACATAACCATACATTTTCTAAGTGTTTGAAAAGAATGGCAACACACAAAATGATGAGGTGTGAGAAACCCTCTCAACAGCAGGAAAAGAAACATGTTAAGAAGATATGGAGGAAGAAAACCTACTGTAGTCATTTCAACAGAAGTGGCCATCAAAGAGCCACTTGTTGGAGGCTCCATCCAGAGCAGCACCTTAAAAACAAAGCGTCGATGCGTGAACCAAGTGAAGCAATTGTTTGACAAGAAAAACTGCGACAAGGAGGTGACCCATTCACATTGATGAGTGAAAAATGGTTTCTATACATGTTGTCGTTTCATGGTCATTCTTTTATAAATCATTTGTCGCATTTTAAAATGTAGTAATGATAATGTGTTTCCATCACTTGGTTAGCAACAATGGTGTCTGGTCTTATTTTGAGTTGCATGATAAACTGTGAAAGTGATGTTGTGTTTCCATCACTTGTCAAAACAATAGTGTTTGGCCTTAGCTTTGTAAATCATGTGTTTCATTCATGATATGTTTTCCATCACTTATTGAAGCAACAATGATGTTTTGGCATTGTTGTCATAGTTGGGGTCTTGCATCCATCTTGATGTAAACTTGACCACCGAGTATGTGTTACAAACTCGTGGCAAGTGTGGGACGAATGGTCATGAAATTCAAGCATGTAATTTTCAAAACATTGTACTACATGTTGCAGAGGTTGCAGGTGTCGGCTCATTGCTTAAGGCTTCAAAGAACAAAGGTGAAGGAGATGGAAGCGAGACAATTTTAGGACACTTGTGATACAGACATGGTACAGAGAAGTTGCAGATTATTTTTCATGATTTTGGAGAACCAAAAGCTCCTCAGTGGGAAGGATTGATCCAGGTGGCTCCAAACACACACACAGGACAAGGAGGACTCAGGGAAGCTCAAAATTCAAAGTGCTTGGATTATGCTCAAACTAGGACCAGAGCGTAGATCTCGTCTTCCAGATCGTTGTGATGCAAACGGTCCGTCAATCCGAGTCTGGATGTGAAAGTTAGAAGAAATCAAAGTTGGGTTGACCTTTTGATGACTATGCAGCTTAAGGAGGCCACAATTTGGATCGAACCCGACCACCAGCTTCCAGCCAACTCTAGTTGGATTCCAAGCAAAATTGTGCGGTCATTAATTTCACTCCTACGGCTTAAAAAAACGAATTTTAAAAATGTGCATAGTTATTATTAAAAAAAAAAAATATATATATATATTATATATATAATATATATATATAATATATAATAATATATATATATATATATATATAGATAGATATATATATTAAAATGGGGTGGGGGCCACCAAACCCACCACCCCCCAACCACCCTATGTACATAACTAAATTCAGGGCCAGCGGGGGTCGAACCCACCTAGCCCACATGGGCTAGCCCCCGAGCGGGCAGCCCCATAAACACCACATATTATAAACCAAAAACCTAATGTGTCATTTATTGCAACAAACCATGCACAAAGAAAAAAAACACAGAGGTGGCTACGGTGGGCAGGCCTAGCCCAACCGAAAAAATTAAGGTTAAATTAATTTGGTTATGCAATGTATAAAAAGGGAGGAGGCAAGATTTGACCACCTGACCTCCCCCCAATAAATGGAGCCCCAACCAACTCAGCCAAACCACTTTCTTGTTAACTCCACCAACAGAAATTTATATAAACCCAGAATTCATTCAGTGCATGCGCAAAGGAGGAACCAGGAGTGGGCACGCAAATAAAGGTGAATTAATTAATTTTTAATGTTATAACCATGAATTTTGTAGGAGGGCCAAATTTCCACTTTTTCAGATTTTGACAAATTTTATATGGATTCAACACCTCTCTTCGCCATGAACACAATGGCATTGTCCATTTCTCCATCATATTTTTTCATTTTTCGGTCATTTTTCAGAATGCACATGGAACCATGATTGCTACAAAAACAAGGAGAGGAACCATGAGACTTGAAATTTTCCCGAGGAGATAAAATTTTGCCATGTCTGAATATAGTCAAGTTTATACTTGTTTTTCATGGTTGTCCGCAGGGATTGCAATGGTGAGATCAGATTCACCATTTGAGTTGTAGATTTCCAGTCCACCCATGGAGCAGAATCTTGAGGAATCCTGAGGGAAACTAAAATATTCCTTGAGCCCTAGATTCTCAACTTTTGAAAATTTAGATTTTGGACAGTCGATTTTGCATTATTCGATGCCACAAATCTGATGGTATATTCAGATTTTTCATTCTCTCATTTCATTTTCCAGCCACTATTCTAAGTGCTAGTGCAAATGTCCACATTCATGTGTCAGTAGTCATTTCCATGTGATAGATGATGTGAGATCGGTGGTCCGAACCGCTTCAGCTGTCTAACAGCCACTTCTTCAAATGGCCCTTGCTTGGGAGGTATATGATGTGTCCATGTACTTCTTCTTCATGCATTGTGCTGCATAGATCCCTTTTGATGTTTGATGAGGGATTATGTTTCTTACATGTTTCCATGATTCCTTGCTTGATGTGATGCGAAATTTTCTATGTGATGTACTTGTTGTCATGATTCGTCATGGTATGTGTTGAGATCCCTTTGTTGTATGTTGATGGGATACTCATGTGTCACCATGCATGTTTGTTTTGAGATCCCTTTTATGCCACGTTGGCGGGATGCTCGTCATGCATGAATTTTATGTCATACTGATAAGAGTCTTTTGATTGAGAGTTCCTGTAGCAGAACATCTCTTAGAGCCACTCCTGCATGAGGGAATTTTTCCTTGTATGATATCGACGTCACCTCTATGTACATCATCACTATTGACAACACGTAATGCAGCAGCCTACACCATCTTGACATCGGGGCCCAAAGACGTAGTCCCTCCTACATGAACATCGTTATCAATGGCTTATGTTTTTATGTTGCTGATGACTTATATGTTTCTCTTCTTTATATCATGCACATGTATTCCTTTATGTTCTTTTAAAAATGCAATTTAACACATCACGAAAGTAAAAGGTCTTGGAAGGGTCCTTTGTCACAGCCCAGACCTCGATCACTAATATAAAAATGATTTGTGTGAATAAACTTTCCTAGTCAGTTATGTAATGTATAAATTTATTAATGGCATGAACAACTGCTAAAAGTTCATTTTTTGTGACTGTATAATTTAACTTTTCAGGAGTCAATTTTTACTTGTATAACATATAGCATAAGGAGTTAAGTATTTTTTGTCCCAACACATTCCCTAAGGATGTATGTGAAGCATCAATAGAAATATGAAATGGAAGGGACCAATTTGGCCCTCTTAAAATTGGTCTTCATAAATTTACATTTCAATAATTCAAAAGCTTTTTGACAATCAAAATTATAGTGAAATTCACAATCTTGGGTGAGTAATTTGAAAAGTGGTGAATAAATCTTTGTGAAGTTTTCTAATAACCTTCTATAGTAACTTGTGAATCTGAGAAAGCCTCTAACATTTCTTTGGCATGTTGGTGCTAGAATTTTGGAGACAACCTCAATGTTTGATGAATCCACTTTGATTCCAGCACCTATAATATGATGGCCCAAAACAGTTCCTTCGTTAAACATCATAAATCATTTTTCATGAATTAATGAAAGATTAGCTTATTTACATCTACTAGGGATTTTTTTCCAATTTTTCAATAGATTCTTCAAATGTATTCCCATAAACAATATAATCATCCATATATACTTCTACACAATCATGGATCAAGTCTGAAAAGACACCTAATACTGCTCTTTGAAATGTAGCACATTAATTACATAAACCAAAAGGAAGTACCATATAAGAATATGTACCCCTTGGCCATGTAAAATTTGTCTTATCTCGATCTTTAGGTGCAACTTGAATTTTATTGTATCCACTAAAACCATCAAGAAAAGAGAAATATTTCTTTCCTGCTAGTGTATCTAATATTTGATCAATAAAGGGTAATGGGAAATGGTATTTTAAAGTTTCCTTGTTTAATTCTCAATAGTCTATGCATACTCTCCACTTTCCATTTTTCTTGGGCACAATAACCAAGGGTGAATACCATTGGTTATCTAAAATCAGATAAGTAAAATTCACATTAAACATTTTTTTAAGTCTTCTTTAACAATCTCCCTTAGATTAGGATTCATCATTATCCAGGGTTGTCTTACAAGTTTCGAATTTTCTTGTATATAAATATGATGCATACATCTATTTGGATTGATTCCCTTCATTTCAGTATATTCCCATGCAAATGTAGAGTAATTTTTTGTAGCATCTTTATCAATTATTTCTTTTGAAATTCTCCAAGTTGTTGTTAATGTTTAATGTTTTACAAGGATCAATTGCCAATTTTTTTCCATTGAGTTTAATGATATTTCAGATTGTTGGGATAAAAAGATTCAAAGCTACATTCCTCTTGCAAACTTTGATCTAACATGTGTTCACAATCATTTTTCTCACAATATGAAGAAAAATCATGATTATTCATTAAACTCATTAATTGATCTTCTTCATCATTCTGTGTGATAGTTAAAATTGATTGAATATCTTCATACTCTTCATCATCTTCTTCAATCCATTCTTCATTCTATATTTCAGTTCTTTCTCTTAATGGTGGATACAATGTGAACTTTTTAGTAGAATTTCCCTCAGAAATGAACATATCACTAGACCTATAACTTATGAATGCATCAGTTTTAGCTAACCATGTGGTGGTCTGGGTGTAGGCGATATAGACAAACACCCTAAACATGATGTAAAATTTTTGAATAATAAACACATATTCAATGGAGATTATCCTGATCATGTACTATTGCAGAATACATACACAATACATAAGCTCCTCTACGTTGATCATCAATATAGTAGCATCAATAACAATAAAACATCAAGAGCATGCACACATTAACACAGTATGTAACCGGGGGAAAGCTTACAGCTGAAAACTGCACACTATCTGTATATTAATGATTGAGAACATGTAACATTAAAATAGTCAATACTTCTCACAAGTATCCAGCACTATCTCCACCTGTTACACACAATACAGTTCAGATCTGATCTCCAAATCTATTCCACTGCTTGCCTGCCTCCACTGCTCAATACCTGCTCAAGAATTGATGAGAATGGTTGAACCAAACTCGTATTTACCTCACAAGAATCACTCACACTAGGAATCACGTGAGCAGAGGCCATAATCACTTGGTATTGGCCAACTCTCATTGGCATAACTCAAACCAATTGATTGTGTAAATCCTCATGCACAACTATAGTCACAACTTATAGCAATCTGATCCTCTAACACTTGTCCCTGCTGAACTGAACATGCAATGACATGCAACTAAGTTAACTGATGTATTCTTTAGTTTCATTATGAGTTAATAATTAGTTTAACAACTCATCATTAGTATATTTGCAGTTAATTTAATTACAACTAGTTTAACCAAGTCAAACTGAACACAACTCCATCAACTCCACAATAAACTCCACCAAACTCAACTGATTGAGTTCTAACTGAAGTCATGCATGCAACAACTCAACTGACCCATAAAGAAAACGTATTTTCTTTTGACAGCTGCATGTGCCACATCTGTAGCTCAAACTAAAGTGCTCCAAGAGAATAAGATAAAGTTTATAGTCTAAATATTATTATAAGCTAATAATATTTTACTACTCTATAATTAGACTTGACAGTGTCACCACTGTTGTCTAAAAATATAAGTCCATCTGTTTTTGCCAACTTGACCAATCATCCATAACAACATCCTGCAACTCATAGACATGATCCATATGTCTAAAAATAGACATAGTCTAAAAATAGACTTTGCGCCATAATTTGCCTGCAGACCCACTTAGTGAAGGCGACTCTTTTCACTAAGCTCCATCATCTTGTTGCAATCTCAACACTCCCTCTCGACAAGATATGGATTATCAGCAACCCCTATCCTGCCTCGGTGGTGTTCGAATTTTCTCCTGGTGAGAGCCTTCGTCAGAATATCAGCATCCTGATCCTCCGTTGGAATGTATGAAAGTAACATGATCCTCCGCTGCACACATCTTTGATATGATGGTACCTGATGCCCTTGCTGCCATATACTCGGCCTCTTGAGCTCCCTGCCCAATCTACATCCATGAAGCAAAATAGCTTCACCTCATCCAATCCATATCCTGATGTGCCTCTCTTAAGCCTGCACACATGCGACTCTACCAACTGCTAGTAACCAGTGGCATCCACTACCTCTGCTGAAGTAGCATCCTCCTTCCTCCAACCTCTAGGAAGGAAAGCAGTCTTCACATCCAACTGATGAATGTGCCATCCCATCTGCGCTGAGAGAGAAAGAATTGTTCGTATGGAAGAATACCTTGCGACAGGTGCAAATTTCTCCTCATAATCAATCCCCTCTAGCTGTGAAAAGCCTCGGGAAACAAATCTTGCCTTGTACTTCTCCACACTCCCGTTAGCTTCTTGCTTAACTTTGTAGATCCATCTCGAACCCACCACTGATTTCCCTTCCGGTCTAGGAACAATCTCCCATCCACTGTTTCTGACAATAGAATCATACTCTTCCACCTTGGTGTCTACCCATGCGGGATCCTCCATAGCTTCCTCGAAAGAGGATGGCTCAGTCACAACACACTTGCTCATAAGAGCCATGTATCCAATGTACCGATCAGGTGACTGTCTCTGCCTGCGTTGGGCTGTAGGTGGTCCTACAACTTTCTCTGCATCTTGAGCCAGTCGCTCAGCTTCTGTCAAGCGCTTTCGCCCTCTGATGGTTGGCGCTGCATGAGTGGTCTCTTCCACTCCATGAACCTCGTCCTGTGGCTGATCCACGTCCTGAAGCTCATCCTTAGGAACTAATAGCTCCTCATCTGCATGCAAGTGTAGCTCCCTCTCAAGCGAATACTTCATGGCTTTCTCCTCCTGAAATTTTATATCCCGTCGCACAACAGTTTTACCACTGTCTGGCAAATACACACGATAGTTGTGGGGCGTATCAGTGTACCCCACAAATATCCCAACCTCTGCAATTGGCTCCAACTTCTTTCTGGCATCCTTCGTCACATGCATGTAAACGTTAGCACCAAAAATCCTCAAATGAGAAAGATCAGGCTTCTTACCAGAATAAGTCTCCTCAGGTGTACTCATGCCAAGTATGCTATGAGGACAACGGTTCTGCACATAAACTGCTGTATTGCATGCTTCCGCCCACAAGTGAAGGGGTAGGCCCTGATCATGCAAAATTGCCCGTGCAACACCCACAATCGTTCTGTTCTTCCGCTCAGCTACCCCATTCTGCTGTGGGTTATGGGGAGCTATGAGCTCTCTACGAATCCCTTCTGCCTTGCAGAAATCCTTGAACTCGTCCGAGATGTATTCACCACCATTATCGCTCCTAAGAGCCTTCACCTTCTTCCCCGACTCCTTCTCGACCAGTGCTTTGAATTCACAAACTTTGAATATGTCTCGCTCTTCTTCTGCATGAAGAAGATCCAGCACTTACAAGAGAAATCATCAACAAAAATCACATAATACCTGTGTTTTGCTGTCGAAGCAACT
>APFE031407517.1:90829-146397 GCA_000404065.3 Pinus taeda
TCACAAGTATCCAGCACTATCTCCACCTGTTACACACAATACAGCTCAGATATGATCTCCAAATCTATTCCACTACTTGCCTGCCTCCACTGCTCAATACCTGCTCAAGAATGGATGAGAATGGTTGAACAAAACTCGTATTACCTCAAAAGAATCACTCACACTGGAAATCATGTGAGCAGAGGCTATAATCACTTGGTATTGGCCAATTCTTTTTGGCATAACTCAATCCCATTGATTGTGCAAATCCTCATGCACAACTATAGTCACAACTGATAGCAATCTGATCCTCTAACACTTGTCCCTGTTGAACTGAACATGCACTGACATGCAGCTGAGTTAATTGATGTATTCTTTAGTTGCATTATGAGTTAATAATTAGTTTAACAACTCATCATTAGTCTATTTACAGTTAGACTAATTACAACTAGTTTAACAAAGTCAAACTGAACACAACTCCATCAACTCCACAATCAACTCCACCAAACTCAATTGATTGAGTTCTAACTCCACAGTCATGCATGCAACAACTCAACTGACCCACAAAGAAAGCATATTTCCTTCTGACAGCTGCATGTGCCACATCTATAGCTCAAACTGAAGTGCTCCAAGAGAATAAGATAAAGTTTAGAGTCTAAATATTATTATAAGCTAATAATATTTGACTACTCTATAATTAGACTTGATAGTGTCACCGCTGTTGTCTAAAAATAGAATTCCATCTATTTTTTCCAACTCGACCAATCATCCATAAACAGCATCCTGCAACTCATAGAAATGATCAATATGTCTAAAAATAGACATAGTCTAAAAATAGACTTTGTGCCATAATTTGCCTACGGGCCCACTTAGTGAAGGCGACTCTTTTCACTAAGCTCCATCATCTTGTTGCAATCTCAACACATGATATAATTTCCTCTTATTTTGGTTGAAACCCTTCTTATATCGTAACTCGAGTATCAATCATCTATTTCTAGATTGACTATTTATAAATTCCCCTTCTCAGTCACTATCACCACTCTTTTTCCTTTAATCGCCCCAACATTGGTTATCGGGCACAATTTATATCATAGAGCTTCTTTTCCTCTATCAGAACTATAATTCCATGGGAATTACAAAATACACTATCGGCAGGGCTTTTGGGTGGAATTAGCACAATTGTGCATAAACTACACTATCGGCGGTCTCACACAACCATAATGCAATTATACACAGAAATGCACTATCGACAGAGTTTCACTGCTGTAATGTTATTTCACATGAAATACACTATCGGCGGGTCTTTTACAAGGGAAGAATTATACGCTATTAGTGGTTCTTTTTCAAGGGAAATCATTATAGACTATTGCAATTTCTATCAGCAGTTCCCAAAGAACAGAACACAACATTACGCCTTCCGATGCGATAACATGTGGAGCTATTGGCAATCGTAATCCGTGATTCCAATACTCCCCCACTAGACTCCCTCCACCTAAAGGCTTGCAAACGCAATAAGCCTACAGACTCGACAAGTTACTAGAGCCTCCTTTATAATGTTTTGGGTCTGGAAGTCGCACTTCCGACCTCGGCGCTTCAAAGGGCTAGTTCCTCCCCACTCCAACATAGCGATGCGATAATGGTTGCTGACCCGCTATGGGTATCGGCCATATTTAATAGAGTTTCAAGTCCGGAACTCAATTCTAACTAAGGTTTTTCACAGTTTTCCAGTGTAAAATATAGTTTCCGCCTACAAAACTCAACAATGCATATAAGGGAAACAGGGCATGGCGATAGAAAGGAAAACCACTCCAACAGGCTTTAATTGAAGTATTAGTTGGAAAACAAGGTCGTACAGTTCAGATACATAGAAAGGTTTTCAGAGGTTACCACACCTCCGAGATCAACCAATACACAGATAAATACCCTCTTCCTTTGAGAAATATGTGATAAAAACACACGATCCAAATCCCATTGCAATAACATCCAAATTACATATATACTAGTTCGTATTAACAACCAGATTCTAAAACAGGGGCTTAATTTAATACAACTATCAGTTCTGCAATACATCCTCCGCGAGAACATCCACTATGCTAACTAATCCTATATGTTCAACAAGGCATTCTCCTCGAGAACCTTCACTATAGTTTAACTATTAACATTTATTGCAAGATGATTTATTCCTAGATTCTATCTCTATGCTAAACTAGAAAAACATGGAAATTGATGGCTAAAGGATCCCACTCCTTTTCTTGTAGATTCTTTTGTATTTTTGGAATAAATTGGAAGATTTTCCCTCCAAGTCTCATGCTCCTGCATCAGACTCTTGAGGAAAAAATTCTTCATGGGCTCCTGTCCATGAGCTCTTTTACAGAACTACCCAGCTTCTATAACATGTTTTTTGTTACCCAAGTAGCTTTAGCAATTGGTTGATCCTTCCATTTTACCAAATACTGAAAGTACTCATATCCTTTGGTTTTCTTGAACACCTTCTTGTCCAAAATCCTTTCTGGTTGTAACTCTTTTGTTGTAGGTAACTGTTTTACCTAATCAATCTCTTATGTCTCTTGATCTTGCGTTGTATCATCTACAGTTTCACCTTCATACTTGTACAGGTCTACAACATTGAAAATTGGAGATATTCCAACATCAGGGGGTAATTCAATTTCATATGCATTTGTAGAAAACTTCCTTAATACTCTGCATGGTCCAATTTTCTTGAAATTTAATTTATTATACTCCCTTTTTGGAGATCTTTCCTTTGTGAGGTGTAGTAAAACCAAATCTCCAACTTCAAAGTTCACCTCTCTTCTTCTCATGTCTACTCTAGTTTTGTACTTGATGTTTCTTTCCTGTAGCTATTGTTTCACTCGTTCATGTATTGCTTGCATTTTTGAAGCAAAATCTTCTCCCTCTGCACTTCTCATCTCATATTTTCCCAATTTTCTCAACTCAGATACTCCTCTTGGGTGTATTCCATAAACTATATGGAACGGACTCTATCCTATGCTCCTATTAGGTGAGTCATTGTATGCATATTCAGCTTGTGTCAACACTTGATCCCACTGTTTTGGATGTTCTACAGTGAGACTCCTTAAAAGATTGCCCAAACTCCTATTCACAACTTCAGTTTTTCCATCAGTTTGTGGATGATAGGCAAAACTGAAACTCAATTTAGTTCCCAACTTCCTCCATAATGTCCTCTAGAAATGTCCAACAAATTTGGAATCTCTGTCTGAGACAATACTCTTATGCAACCCATGCAATCTTACTATCTCCTTGAAAAACAAATTAGCAATGTGAGTAGCATCACTAGTTTTATAACATGGAATAAAATGTGCCATTTTTTAAAATTTGTACACTACAACAAAAATTGATTCATTCCCTCTTTGAGTCTTTGGTAAGCCCAAAACAAAATCCATACTTACCATATCCCAAGGCCTATCTAGAATTATTAATGGAACATACAAACCTGTCTTTTGGCTTCTTCCCTTTGCATATTGACAGATTTTAGAAGTTCTCACATACATTTCCACATCAGATCTCATTTTTGGCCAAAAATAAAATCTTTTCAACTGTTCATAAGTCTTCTCTATACCAAAATGTTCTACAAGTCCTCCACTATGTTTCTCTTTGATTAAGTTCTCCCTCATATAATTTGGTATGCACCGCTGATTCCTTTTAAACAACAGTCCATCTTGTAAGAAATTATCCAACCATTTACTCCTATCCATCAAAACAGAATTCTTACAAGCTTGAAATTCCTCTTTAAAATCTAAATCTGTCTCATATAATTCTTTAAGAAAATCAAAACCTAACACTTGAATTTGACTTTCTTGAAGCAACACATTTCTCCTACTTAAGGCATCTGCAACTTTATTTGATTGGCCATTTATATGTTTCTAGACAAAATTGTAACCTTGAAGATATTCTACCCATTTAGCATGTTTCTGGCTAAGATTTGGCTGCCGCATAATATACTATAGTGCATGGTTATCTGAATAACGTATGAATTCCTTTGGCATTAGATAATGCCTCCACTTCTTCAATGACTGCACAACTGCGTAGAACTCCTTATCATAAGAAGAATACTTCTTTTTGGAATCATTTAGATTTTCACTAAAATAAGCTATAGGTTTGTCTTCTTGACTTAAAACACCTCCAATAGCTTCTCCATTGGCATCACACTTCACTAGGAAAGGCTTCTAAAATCAGGTAGAACCAAAATAGGCTTTTCAGTGATTTTCCTCTTCAACAGTTGAAAATTCTTTTCTACTTCAACAATCCATCTAAATGGTTGTTTATCCTTATTTATGGTATCAATAATAGGTGCATTGATCTCACTAAAATTCTTTATGAATTTCCTATAAAAACTAGCAAGACCATGAAAACTTCTTACCTCATAAACACTTTTAGGTGAAGGCCACTCCATGATTGCCTTGATCTTCTCTGGATTCATCTTTAGCCCCTCAGCAAAAATAACAAAACCCAAATACACTAACTATTCTTTCATGTATGAACACTTCTTCAAATTAAGAAATTATTTCTCTTGTTGTAGCCTTTGTAAGACATAATTCAGATGTCTCATGTGCTCCTCCTTAGACCTGTTGTAAACTAATATATCGTCCAGATATACTATTAAATTTACCAATAAATTCTTTAAGAACTTCATTCATGAGTCTCATAAACGTACTTGGTGCATTTCACAACCCAAAAGGCATTACTCTCCACTCATACAATCCCTCATTTGTCTTAAAGGCATTTTTCCACTCATCCCCTTCTCTTATCCTTATTTCATGATACCCACTTTTAAGATCTAGTTTTGTAAAATACTTTGCTCCACTCAAGCAATCCATTAAATCTTCAATTCTAGGTAAAGGAAATATGTACCTGATTATGATTTTATTAATGGATCTTGAATCAGTACACATTCTCCATCCTCCATCTTTCTTTGGACTCAACACTGTTGGTACTACACAAGGACTCAAGCTTTCTCTGATCAACCCTTTATCAAGCAATTCCTACACCTACTTCCTAACCTCTTCATTTTCTGTAGGAGTCATTCTGTAAGCTGCTTTGTTAGGTAGGTTTCCTCCAAGAATCAAATCTACATGATGGTTGATTCTTCTAATGGGTGGTAACTCATTAGGCAAATCATCAACAATGATATCACAATATTTATCCAACATTTCTTGAATTTCAATGGGTAGATCAGAAACTTTAGTGGAAGTCATTATTACATTGGGCTTGCATATTACAACAAAATTTACCTCATTCTCTTCAATCTGCTGCAAGTGTTCCTTTCCTCCTAATAACAGAGTTTTTGAATCAGACTTCTTTCCTAATGTGATAGCTCCAAATATCACCTTATGTTGCCCTAGGCCATAAACCAAGCATCACAAATACATAAGGTGATATTTGGAGCTATAACACCTGATGCATCTTCTTCTCCCATAGGCAGTAACGTATGATTGATACCATCTTTACCAAACTTGTAGGTGTTTATTTTTTCTTCATGCATAGCTCCTTTGTCATATCACCAAGGTCTTCCAAGAAATATGTGGCACACATCAATTGGCATCACATCACATACAATTTCGTCCTTATATTTTCCCAACTGCAACTCCACTTCACACTGTTCATTCGCTAACAGCGGATGTCCCTTTTGTAACCATGACATCTTGTAAGGTGTTGGATGTTTCATTGTCTTCAACTTCAATTTCTCCACCACTTTTGTAGAGACTAAATTATCAGTGTTGCCACTATCAATGATCATTTGACAGCATTTCCCTTGAACCTTACACACTGTCCTGAACAAAGTCTTCCTTTGTGATGGTTCAACTATCTCTTTTGTTGGCTTGAGAAAAATTGTATTGATTACCAAATATTCTCCTCTCGCTGGTATATTTTCTTCTTCTGTCACTATTGTTGCTATTGCTTCTCCCTCAACTTGAGCAAAAATTGCATTCCTCTGGCTTGTTCCTACATCCTCTGGGCACTCAAAAGCTCTGTGTCCCAGTTTGTTACACCTGTAACATCTGACTTCTCTTTATCTTCCTCTACCTCCTCTTCCTCTAGAAAAACTCCCTCTGCCACTTGCATCACCTCCTATGGGTGCATGTTGGTTTGAGTTGCTGCTAGCTCCATCTTTAGGTGTTGTAGATCTTGCTTTACCACCTTGACTTCCCCTTCCTCAAAAAGTACCTCTCCCTCTGGCAGACTGCTTCCTCATGATTTTTTCTTCATCTTTTAGTACCATCTGGTAAGCTTCCTCTACTGTTTTAGGAGACAATATACTTATCTCATCTTGAATGTCCATCCTAAGGCCATTCACATATCTATCCACCTTCCTGTATCCTAAGTTTGTCCAGCTCTTATGCTTACCTTATAGAATTCCTTTTTGTATTCTTTCACTATTATAGACCTTTGTCTAAGATTTTGCATTTATCTGAACAAGGTTTGCTGATAATTACTTGGTAGAAACTTACCTCTTAGCTTTGCTTCCATCCTGCTCCAATTTTTGATAGGTTGCTTGCCAAGTCTCTTTCTTCCTACCTACACTCCATCCCACCAAAGCGTTGCATGGCCTTTTAGCTTCATGACAGCAAACTTTAATTTCTTCTCATCTTCTATTTCTTCATAGTCAAATAATTTCTCCATGCCATTAATCCAGTCTATCAACTCTTCTGGATTCAGTCTTCCTTCATATATTGAAACCTCAGTCATTGGCCTAGTTGTGGATCTCAACACTGACTAGAAAAATCTCATCTTAGGAGTAACTGCTATAGCTTCCTCCTCTCCTTCAGCTTCAACCTCAAGCTCACTAACATCCCCGTCATCTATATTTCTCCCTACTGTTAATGCCTCCAATATTGCTTGCATCTATTGCATAGCTTCCATCACTTCAGCATTTGCAACTGGCCATCCTCTTCTACCACATCCTCATCCTCTTCCAACATTGAAAGCCATATTAACTTTCCTTCTTTTGCGTCTGAGATTCAATTCAGTGTCAAAAGGTTGCTCTGATACCACTAATGGTGGCCTGGGTGCAGGCGATATAGACAAACACCCTAATCCCGATATAATTTCCTCTAATTCTAGCTTAAACTCTTCTTCTGTCCTAACTGGAGTATCATCCCTCTACTTCTAGATTGACTGTTTATAAATTCCCCTTCTCAGTCGCAATCACCACTCTTTTCCCTTTAATCACCCTAACCCTAGTTATCGGGCATAATTTATATCATAGAGCCTCTTTTCCTCTATCAGAACTATAATTCCATGGGAATTACAAAACACACTATCGGCAGGGATTTTGGGTGGAATTAGCACAATTGTGCATAAAATACACTATCAGCAGTCTCACACAACCATAATGCGATTAGACACAGAAATGCACTATCAGTGGAGTTTCACTACCGTAATGCTATTTCACATGAAATACACTATCAGCGGGTCTTTTACGAGGGAAGCGTTATACGCTACCGGTGGTTCTTTTTCAAGGGAAAGCATTATACACTATCGCAATCGTTATTGGCAGTTCCCAAAGAATGAAACACAACATTACGTCTTCCAATGCGATAACATGTGGAGCTATTGGCAATCGCAATTGGTGATTCCAATACTCCCCTCCCAGACTCCCTCTGCCTAAAGGCTTGCGAATGCGATAAGCCTGTGGACCCAACAAATTACTAGAGCCTCCCGTATAATGTTTTGGGTCCGGAAGTCGCACTTCAGACCTCAGTGATTCAAAGGGTTAGTTCCTCCATGCTCCAACACAGCGATGCGATAATGGTTGCGGACCCGATAAGGGTATCAGCCATATTTAATAGAGTTTCAAGTCTGGAACTCAATTCCAACTAAGGTTTTTCATGGTTGTCCAGTGTAAAATAGAGTTTCCACCTGTGGAACTCAAAAACGCATATAAGGGAAACAGAGCATGCCGATATAAAGGAAAACCACTCCAACAAGCTTCAATCAAAGTATTAGTTGGAAAACAAGGCCAAATCACTATTAATAAGACTCAGAAGAAAAGAAACGAAACCAATACATGCATAAATGCCAGTTAACAGGAAAATACAGTTCAGATGCACATAAAAGGTTTTCGGAGGTTACCATGCCTTCGGGATCAACCAATACACAAAGAAATACCCTCTTCCTTTGATAAATATGTGATAAAGGCATGCGGTCCAAATCCCATTACAATAACATCCAAATTACATATATACTAGTTCGTATTAACAATAGGATCCTAAAACAGACGCTTAATTTAATACAACTATCAGTTCTGCGAGACATACTCCTCAAGAACCTCCACTATAGTTTAACTATTAACATTTATTACAACATGATTTATTCCTAGATTCTATCTCTATGCTAAACTGGAAAAACATGGAAATTGATGGCTAAAGGATCCCACTCCATTGCTTGTAGATTTTTTTGTATTTTTGGAATAAATTGGAAGATTTTCCCTCCAAGTCTCATGATCCTGCATCACCATGGTAGACCAAGAATCAATGGATTTCCTCCTAGATTATTTTTTGGAGTTAATATCAAAAATTCGACAAGATACTCCCATGAATATAGGGATACATATGCATCTTCTAATATACCCTGAGGTTTGATAACATATATATGTGCTAATTGTAATATAGTAGGAGTATAAAAAGATTGGTTAATCTTAATGTATCCATAGTATTCTTTGTCATGATATCTATAGTTGCACCTAATTCAATCAAAGTATTTGGATTTCCAATTCCATTGATATGAATCTTTACAATGGTGTTGAAATATGGCAACAAGAATATTCCAATTTAATTTGTCCTTGAATTAAATTGTGAATTAAAACTAAATTTAGTCTTAACAGCTACTTGGAAATAATTAATTAATTTATTTTAAATTAATTAGTTGGAGAAATTCAAGTTAGAAGTCTTTTTGAAGTCATGCAAGAGTTATCCCTTAAATTAAGGAGATAAGATTGAGATATATTTGAGCTGTAATTAGTTAACTCAATTTACTGAGTTAAGTCCAGTTAAATTAGTTCCAAACTATTTAAGGAACTAATAGTGACTTAGCAATCAGTTGATGCATTAATGCACTCAACTAGTTCTACTCCAGTTAATTGAAGATTCCCTCATCAGAAACTCATGCATGTCTATTATGAGAAAGACCCAATTGAGATTAATGTTCAAGGACAGTATACTATCAGTTGCATGCGTTTTCTCATGGAGAAAACTCATGCATGCAGTCAACGATTTATCCTTGAGGATTGTGTATTTTTGAAAGAGATCATCCACTTGGTAATAGGATAATCATCCACATGTAACAGTGTAAGGAAATAGGAGCTTGGAGGGAAGAGAGGAAGGTTGGAGAGAAGCCAAGATTTCCTGTGAGCATCTGTGAGGATTGTACTGAGAGATGGCTAGCTGTAAAAGCTAAGGCTTTGTATAATTCCTATGTATTTCCACCATGTATGATAATACAATAGTGTGGGGTTTTTAGCTGAGGCTTTCCCCAAATTATTTTCATGTGTATTATGCCATTGATTCTTCTTCTTCTAGTTATATTATTCAGCTCGATCTTTAAGCTTCCGCAAATTGATAGTAGAAGTAGGTTATAGTATTTTTCTTTGATTTATATTACATTATCGGGTTAACCTACACAAATTTTGTACATGGTATCAGAGCGGTGAATAGTATTCTGAGAAGAGAATTCGAAGTTTGAAGTTTGGCGTTGTAGGTGAAAATCAAATTCATATCATACTTCAAGGTTGCCCAATGGCGTTCTATGGCTTGAGACTCGAGTATGCCTTGGAAGGTAACTCAAATTACATAGCATGGAAAGATAGAATGGAGGTTGTATTAGAAGACAATGGCTTGAAGGAATTCATTGATCAAGAAATCCCAAAGCTAGCTTCAACTAATGCACAAGAGTTGGCTGAGTGGAAGAAGTGTGTGGTAAAGGCGAGACGAATCATCCTTGAGGGAGTTCGAAACCATATTTTCTCGAGCCTCCATGGGAAGGATATTCCATTTTCGATGTGGAAGACATTGAAGGACCTCTACCAAAACAATAGCAACCAGAGGAAATAGGCACTCAAGTATAAGCTTCGAAGAATCAAGATGGAGAAGGGTGATACTATTTCCACATATCTGAACAAGCTCACCACCTGTAGAGATGAGCTTGACAGTGTGGGAATAACTACTGCCAATGATGATATGGTGAGCCTCGCTCTCCTTGGCCTTCTAAAGAGTTGGAATAGCTACCAGGACTCTATGAATGGAAGGGAGAAACTGTTGGATTTGGAATGAATGTGGTCAAATCTTATGCAGGAGGAGATCAGGAGGAGCACACGAGATGGTTCTTCATCTAAGAATGATGATGAAGAAAATTTGGCCTTAGCCAGTGAGGCAAGGAAAGAGAAGGAGAAGGCTTCCCATTTCAAATCGAATTCTTCTCATGGAGGGAAGAAGGGTGACATATCTAAAGTAAGATGCTTTAATTCTCATAATATGGGACATTATGTGACTAATTTCCCATCGAAGAAGTCCAAGAAGGGATCCTCGGAAGGTGAGGCATTAGCCTCTCAGTTCGAAATGGACTTTACCCTCATAGCATGCATGGTGTCATTGATGATGGGTTGTGTCTAGTATCTTGACAGTGGAGCCTCATTCCACATGACCGGTGATAAAAATCTATTCAGTGCCTTGGAGGAGAAAGACCTCAAGATGTGCATAAAGATGGGTGATGACGGAAGGTATAGTGTTTTAGGAGTGGACATGGTTGCTTTTCAAAGGGAGCATGGAGCTCCTTTCACCTTGACAAATGTGATGTATGTGCCTAGATTGAAGAAGAACTTGGTATCAGTCATGATGTTGGAGGACAAAGGCTACGATGTTGTCTTCAGTAAAGGAAAGGTGTTCCTAAGACATAGAGCCACAGGTCAAACCAAGAGGATAGGGATTTCGGTGAAGAATCTCTATAAACTAGAGGTAGATTATCGTGTAGCATTGAGTACGAAAGCAGAATTGGTGCAAAGCCAAGACATTGGCAAGTTGTGGCACAGGCGGTTCGGCCATTTTCATCATGGGGCTTTGAAGATAATGCAAAATATATCTACAGGACTTCCCAATGGTAAACTTGAGCAAGTTGACACATGAAAATGTTGTACCTTGGGAAGTACACCAAGTCTTCCTTTCATGATCGACACAGTCGAGAAAAGGCTATCTTAGAGTGAGTTCATACTAATTTGTTTGGACCATTCTCAATGGCATCCATAGTGAAGCAAAGGTATTATGTGATTTTCATTAATGACTATTCTCATAAATGCTGGATTTATTTCATGTAGAAGAAGGACCAAACTTTCACAAAGTTTTTTGAGTTCAAAGCTTTGGTCGAGAAAGATTCAGGGAGGAAGATCAAGGTCTTGAGAAGAGACAACAGTGGAGAATATGTCTATCGAGAGTTTAAGGACTTATGTGCAGCAGAAGGAATTAAATGAGAGTTGACAACACCTCATAACCCACAATAGAATGGGGTGGCTGAGAGGAATAACATAACTATTGTAGGGGCAGCACGAGCAATGCTGCATGACCAAGGCCTACCACTTCACTTGTTGGATAAGGCATGCAACACAGCAGTCTATTTGCAAAATAGAAGCCCGCATCAGATACTTGGGATGAAGACACTAGAAGAAGCTTTCTCCAGTAAGAGACCAGATGTGGGTCACTTCAGGATCTTTGGCTCATCAGCATATTGTCATGTGATAAAGGATGCATGGAAGAAGCTTGAGCCAATAGCAGAGTTGAGGATATTTGTGGGGTACACTGATACACCTCACAACTATCGGGTGTACTGGCCTACTATTCGGAGGGCAGTGGCTTGCAGAGATCTCAAGTTTGATGAGAAGAAGGCCATGTGAGTTTCCCTTGAGAGGGAGCTCCAACTACAGGCTATGGAGGAACTGTTCGTTCCTAAGGAGGAGAAGCCTTAGACTGATGTGAAGCAACTGCATGCAGAGGTTCCAGGAATGGAGATATCCACTCAAGCAAAGTCTTCCAGAGATGGATGGAAGCGCACAAGAGAATCTTACATATTGTTGGAGGATGCGAGAGAGAATGTGGGAGCACCATATTCTCAGCATAGACAGAGGAGGTCCCCTGAGAGGTACATTAAATACATGGCCCTTGTTGGGGAATGTGTTGAGGAATCAGTGCAGCAGTCGATTTGGGTTGATGCTATGGTGGAGGAGTATGACTCCATTGTTCATAACAGTGTTTAGGACATGGTTCCAAGACTGGAGAACAAGTCAATTGTCAGTTCCTGTTCTATTTACAAGGTAAAGCAAGCTGCTGATGGTAGTGTGGAGAAGCATAAGGTAAGCTTTTTTTCCCGTGGATTTTCACAGGTCGAGGGGATTAACTATGATGAGACTTTTTCTCCTGTCGCAAGGTACTCATCTATCAGATCTATGTTGGCACTATCAGCACAAATGGGTTGGAAGATCCATTAGACGGATGTGAAGACTGCATTCCTCAATGGCCAGATTGAGGAAGAGGTGTACATAGAGCAGTCAGAAGGTTTTGAGACCTTCGAGCATGAGTCACATGTGTGCCAACTCAAGAGAGCATTGTATGGGTTGAAGCAAGCACCTCATGCTTGGTACACCAGGATAGACAACTACTTCACTGAGTTAGGCTTCACAAAGGGTGAAGCGGATGCGAACCTGTACCAAATCATGGTGAAAGGTAAGTTGTTGATCATCATGCTTTATGTTAATGATCTCATATTGACTGGTGATGATCAGTTGATTGTGTCTTGCAAGGAGGACCTTTCAAGAGAATTCAAGATGAAAGACATGGGTCTCATGCATTACTTCCTTGGTATGGAAGTGTGGTAGAAGGATTGGGAGTTGTTTGTGTCTCAGGGCAAGTATGCCAATGAGATACTCAGGATATTCCACATGGTGAAGTGCAAGCCCATGCAGACTCCTCTAGCAAGTAACTGGAGGAATGAGGTTGCTACTTCAAGAGAAGTTGTAGAGGCTACTGTGTATAGGCATCTTGTGGGTTCATTGATGTACTTAGTGAACACATGATCAAATTTGTGTTATGCAGTGAACTAGTTGAGTCAAGTGATGGCTCATCCTACCAAGATCTTTTGGAAGGTGGCGAAGCATGTATTGAGATACCTCAGAGGCACATCTTAGTATGGATTATGGTACAGATGGACAGAGGGAGTGAAGCTATAGGGCTTCACTGACGCAAATTGGGCAGGGATTCCATCAGATCGGAAGAGCACATCAGGAGGGATTTTCAACCTTGGGTTAGCAGGAGTTTCTTGGTAAAGCAAGAAACAAAGGTCAGTTGCACTCAGCTCAGCAGAGGCAGAATACATGGCTGCAATTCAGGCAGCATGTGAAGCCATCTGGATGTGGAAAATCCTAGTTGGTTTGTTTGATCAGAGGATGGATCCAACTGTGATCTATTTTCATAATCATAGTTGTATCAAAATCTCTGAGAATCCAGTATTTCATGATAGGTCCAAGCACGTCAACATCTGGTATCATCATCTCAGATATTGTGTAGTGAGGAGGATCATGTTGCTGCAGTATATTTCGACAGAGGAGTAAGATGCTGACATTTTGACAAAGGCATTGTCAAAGTGTAAATTCGAGTTCTATAGAGACAGGATCCGGGTGACAGATAATCCCTTTCTTGTTGAGAGGGAGTGTTGAAATATGGAAACAAGAATATTTCAATTTAATTTGTCCTTGAATTAAATTGTGAAGTGAAATCGAATTTAGTCTTAATAGCTACTTGGAAATAATTAATTAATTAATTTTAAATTAATTAGTTGGAAATATTCAAGTTAGAAGTCTTTCTGAAGTCATGTAAGAGTTATCCCTTAAATTAAGGAGATAAGATTGAGTTATATTTGAATTGTAATTAGTTAACTTAGTTTTACTGAGTTAAGTCCAATTAAATTAGTTCCAAATTGATTGAGGAACTAATAATGAGTTAATAGTTAGTTGATGCATTAATGCACTCAACTAGTGCTACTCGAGTTAACTGAAGATTCCCTCATCAGAAACTCATGCATGTCTATTCTGAGAAAGACCCATCTGAGATTAATGTTCAAGGATAGTGTACTATCAGTTGCATGTGTTTTCTCATGGAGAAAACTCATGCATGCAGTCAAGGATTTATCCTTGAAGACTTCACAGTTTTGAAGGAGATCATCCACTTGGTAATAGGATAATCATCCATAAGGAACAATGCAAGGAAATAGGAGCTTGGAGGGAAGAGACGAAGGTTGGAGAGAAGCCAAGATTTCTTGTGAGCATCTGTGAGGATTGTACTGAGATCTGGTAGTTGTGAGAGCTAAGGCTTTGTATAATTCCTATGTATTTCCACCATGTATGATACTACAATAGTGTGGGATTTTTAGCTGAGGCTTTCCCCAAAGTATTTTCATGTGTATTGTGCCATTGATTCTTCTTCTTCTGGTTATTCAACTCGATATTTAAGCTTCTACAAATTGATAGTAGAAGTAGGTTATAGTATTCTTCTTTGATTTATATTGCATTATTGGGTTAACCTATACAGATTTTCTTCAAATGGGAATACCTGGATCTAGTATTTTACTAGTTTTCCCATCATAATGTCTGTAATTGTTTCTACCAATTGTACATTTTTTATTTCTTTTATTTTTCTTCTTGGTTTCTTAACACACAACTCCTTCATTATTTTTGTGAAAATTGGAATCTCTTTTATAGATTGAAGCAATGGAATTTTGATGCAAATATTTTTCAATTCATCTAACAAATTATAATCGTGTAAAACTATTTTCTTTTCTACACTTTTACCAATTTGGAGTCTCTCCGGAAAGGGAGGATTTTGTAAGGAAATAGAAGGTTGTTCAACTATAGGAATTGTAGGAGTTGGTTTTATTCGATTTCCATATGTTCCTATATGAATTTATTCCTTGTGAGGATTATTTTCCTATTTAGGAGATTCCTCCTTTTAAGGAGTTTTCTCCTCTATATTCTTGAATGATAACTAGGGGTGTTTTCTATTGTAAAACTCGACCAAATATAATTTGGACATCATTTAAATCTAGAGGAGTGATCATATAAGCTTGAAAATTTTGGGCTTCAAGATTATTGATGGGTTGTTGAGTTGTTTTATTATTGGGATTGGAAAGTGGTTGTGTAGGTAATTGATTTAATTTTTGAGGAAATGAAGTGGATGGTAATGGAAGAGGTTGACATGTAATCAATTTAGGTTGGCATTATGGTTGGACAAGTTGTGGAGGTTGGGGTGAAGAATAAAATTGCAGTTTGTATTGAGGATATTGCTGAAAAGATTGAGGGTACTGGGGATTTCCACCATACGAACCTTGCCATCCCTATGACTAAGATGAGTTTCGTGGTTGAGGTGGAAATGTTTTCCATGATATGGTTGTGTTCCCATTTCTTTGTGGTTGTGCATAAGATTGAAATTGTGCATTGGGATCTTGTGCCATATTTGTTTAACAAGGTTGCCAAATTCTTCTACGAGCAACATAACAAAGTTGTTATGTTTGACTTGACCCAACTTCCTCTTGGTAAATAAATTTTAGTCCCATTATTGAAGGGTGGCCCTTATAGCATGATTATTTGCACATATAACAAAAACTTCAACATAGTCAAGAGGACATTCTCATAATGCATGCTTCTTTCTACATTTAGAGAAGAAAATATATAAAGCAACATTTTCAGTTTTTTGCTTATTTTTTACTCTTAGCATATCAGTTGCTCACTAACATTTCAAAGATATCAATTCTAAATTTATCAATCAAACTACTAAGTTCTACTCGAATTACTACCATATTTTGATTTTCCTCTTCAAATATGCTTGCACAGTTCACACATTTCTTGAAAATATAACTGAGACATATCTCTTTTACCTGTTAAGCTAAGAATATCAATCCATTCATCCCTTATATCTTTTAATAAGAGAGTTTTTAATGTTTCAAATAATAAATCATGCAATTTATCTCTTTTAGAATTATATGTGAATATCTCTAATAAATCTTCAAGGATTTCATCTTCTTTTCAAGTCATTTTGCAAACTTCTTCTCTAAGGTCATGATGTATGAAATAATATTTATATTCTTATAAATATATTAATAGGTCATGCCATCCCATGTCCTTATAGAATTAGTTCCTAAACCCATGAACCATTTGAGAGCCCCATCTTTTAGTGTGGTTGGACACAATTTCAACTTTTGCGTATCAAGTAAATTATCATGAGATCTACAGAGTACGTCAAACTCAAAGATAAATGTTTCTAGATCCTCAGTTCTCATACCATGAAAGTTAGGAAGAATGGATGGATAAATATTATTCATAGTAGTAGTAGTATCAGTATCTTGAATAGGAAATCTAAACGTATCCTCCACTTCATGAAAACCTCCATCATCTCCTCTTCCTCCTCTTCCACCTCGACCCCCTCTACCACCTCCTCCTCTTCCTCCACCAATTCATGGTCTTTCCTCTCCATTATGTACCTATCCTTCTCCTGTTTCCATTATAGATTCTTCAAAACTTATACAAGGTTCCTCAATAGGATTTTCTCCCTTAGTTTCCTCTTCTTTGGGTTCCTCTATCAATGGTTCTTTAGGAAAATTTTCTTCTCCTTCTCCTTCTTCACTAGGTAATTCTAACATTTGTCCAATGAGTTATTCACCTATTGAAGGAAAAAAAAAAATTCCTTTGGTTGTAAATGTAGGTTCTTATACTATTACTTCTGTAAATGAAGTTGTTGATTCTCTAGGTTGAATTTTTTATCTTTGTACCTCCATGAGTCTCAATCTACCTACAAAATATAGAATGTGTGTGGTGGAAGATGTTGTGGCACTACATGATCTAGCAGGGGTGGTTGGTATTGTTGGGATTGAACTCCATCCTCTAAGAAATATACCCCTAGAATCCCATTCTTTTTACATGCATCCTAAATTATTTTAATATGGATCTTTAATTATGCATCTAAAGAATGAATACAACTATTATGAGGTGTAATTTGCAACATATCTGTTTAGGAAGAACCCCAAAATCATGATGTGTAGGTTCTTATCTCTCATATTACCGGCTCATCCTAAATAGAGTTGTGTAAATAGAAAGGCATCCTAAATGGAAACTAAACACCTAAGTATACTTCCCTCGCAATGGAACCAAAAATGCTGGGTAATTTAACTGTTGGTTAAATTACTTAGCATTAAATCATGAATCCAGGTTTTCACACTTGTGAAGTACACTCGTTAAGTACACTTGCACAATATATTCTAGGAAATTAACTCTCAATTGAAAAGAAAATTAACCTATGGAAATGATTATAAGGCATGCAAAGATCTAAATGAGCACACACACATGTTCTTTCTCAAAACACTATAACAAATGAAGCATCAAATTCAAAACTTGAAAGTAAAGCAATTCAGAACAAGGTTGCTCAAATTTTATACCATGAAATCTTTTAAATTCTATTATATTGAACATAAAAGGAAAACCTATTCAATTGGACTTTGAAAATAAATATATTCTATCGAGCTTTGAAAATAAATCTAATCTATTGAACTTTCAAAATAAATCTAATCTATTGAACTTGAAAGCAATTCTAATCTATTGGATTTGAAAGCAAAATTAATATTTTAAATCTTAAAAGCAAATCTAATCTATTATACTGTAAAGTAACTAATCTATAAGAATCAATCAAACTCTACTCTAGGAAATCAATCAAACTTTATTTTAAAACAAGAAGCAAATAACTGAAATTGAAGTGCATAAAGCCTATTGAGATTATTGATGTGCGCATACTAAATTACAATTAATCATAACTATCAAGTATTTATAAATCTTAGACTAAGCAAATTAAAGAGCAATGGAATAAATGTTTTTGGATATTTTCAATTTCTCTCAAGTGTTTGACCTGTGGAAGATAAATAGAAACAAATAAGTAAAAAATAAGAGTACAATCTAAGCTAAGGAAAATATAGCATGTGATCCTAAACCAAAACAGAGCATGAATCCAAAGTTTATGCATGGAACAAAGCATAAGAAACTGAAAGACTGCAAAAGTATAGCTCACACTTTTGGAAGGGGCCCTCGCCCTCCTGAGATGTACAAGTGAATAGAAACTTCAGATCACGAACGTAAAATTAACACCAAAAATCAAAGCAATACCATCACAGCTATTTATATTATATGAAATGTGTAAAACAAAGTTCTCTCCATAATAATAAGACTAAAAATATATCAGCTTTTGAATTTTCATTCACTTCCCGATGAAGCATTTATACATAGTTTCAAAATTAGCAACTTCAAGGGTTTGTTGCCTAATTATTAAAATCTAATTGACATCTTCATTTCTTAATAAAATAGAAATCTTCCTTCTCGTGATTCACTATTAGAGAAGTGAATCGTGAGAAGGCACATTATCAGCTTCTTTCCTTTAAATATTCATTGTTGAACCTCGTTTGCTTGATGAGAGATCTCACTCGCTTGATATCTTAACAGCTAAAGGTGCGCCACAACTACTTTAACTAGGGTTTGACTTGAGATACATGTTGGACTTATGAATTTCCACCTATGGCTAATAGGTGGATCACCATCTCGACAGTATTTAGCTGCTTCTGGTGTACGCCAGCTAGTTTTTAAAAGATGAGAACCTATAGAACCTTTGATTCAGATGGAGAATGTTAGATAGTTAAAGAATATGCACAATTCAGTAGCTTATGTTTAATCAAATCAATTTTATAAATGAGTGAAAGTATGGACTTGGGTTACACTTTTTGGTGAGAGAGGGCATGTCTGGATTGAAAAAATGATGGCTCGATCAAGCTCCTCAAGTGCTAAAAAAGAAGCTCGATCAAGCATTAAAACTAACTCTTGATTGAGCTCCTGTGTAACCCAAGGTTAGGAGCTTGATCGATCCCTAATGCTCCATCAAACCTTAAAGATGGAAATTTTAAAATTTATGTAAATTGAAATTGCAATATTCCTATATTTATAATTTGGTAACTTGAAAATTATTTTTTAATATTCTTTAAATTTTGAATGTTATATTTTAAATAATAAATTGATTAAATATAAGAAATAGTATCAATTAGATTTCATAAATATTATAATTTTTTATATGAATAAGTGTAACTCAAAAATGTGAATTTGACGTTGCTGGAAATGTATATTTTATAAAATTTACTAAAGAGTTAATAAACATGATTTCCTTGGTCATAATCATATCTATTAAAATCAAACTTATATATATAGCAGTAATATCCACTTGTTTAGGAAAAGAAATGATTACAGTAATAATTAACAATTAACGTAGTTGTGATATTTCTAAGCTATTATTAATATAGTTCTAATGGATGCAATAGTATCTGCAATTATAAATCTTTCTCATCCTGTAAAATGTGATTGCACTCAATGATATCCTTAATCTTCACAAGTGCCAAGTATATATAGAAATTTTTACTCTTGAATTAGGTTTGCAATATACATTATTAAAATAATAAAAACATAAGGAAATCATAAATTTTAAAACATTATTTGACTAATTTATAGTTACGTAATCTAGATTTAAATGTGCATATAAAGATATTTTTAAAATAATAATATTGTAAAATTTAGTTTAGTTTAGTCTATTGTTTTTTATGATTATTATAATTTGATTTATTTTCATTGAAAAATTCTACATAAAAAAATTATAAAATGATTAAATATAAAAAGATGTTATTTCTAAAATTCAAAAACAATAAACAAAAATTGAAAAAGCAAAGTTAAAATCTTTTATAAAAAGTTATCTGTATATTATATAATTATTTTTGTGGTAAAATAAAATAAAATTTGGATTCATAATTAAGGTAAATTAGAGTTTGGAATATATTTGAATATTTATAAAAATTATTTTTTGTGGAATAAATTAATTTTATAATTTTCTTATAGATAAGTATTGAGAGGCTTCTTTTTTGTTTTGTTTTCCTTTTTTTTAATGATAATTATGATAACTCGATCCAACTATAGGCTCGATCGAGGATTTCTTAAACCCTCAATTGAGCTATTTGAAATTTGAATTTCTAACACTTGATCGAGCATTTTAAGCACTTGATTGAGCTGTTGAGGTCCTAAAAAACAGGGTTTTGGATCCTCTTCTACAGGTTTCTCTGCAACACCATTTTGTACCCTAGCAAACTCCGAGTAGAATTTGTCTTTAAATGGTGAAGTTAATCATGTTGGATTCAGGAAGGAACCCTCTCTCCAATGGCACATGAGTTCGACATTTTCTAATTCATATGATATTTTTATCTAATTTCTTTTAAAAATAATGCTTGAAATTTTTTTGAACAATTTTAAAGAGGTTGCATAAAAAACCGATATCATAAAATATACACAATGAACAAATTTAAAAAAATACCATTATCTTTCCGTTTACAAGTCCTCTTCAAAAGGGTACTCTTATTTTTTCAATTTATTTAAATTAGTTGAAAAAACCTTACATGAACACGTGTTTGCAAAATGCAATTGAAATATTAACTTCACCAACTTTGAAGAATAATAAAAAATATACTTTTGCATAAAAAAATAAATTTTAAAATATGAAAATATTAGCTCTCTCTGTGTAGATCATGTTCATATATATATATATATATATATATATATAATATATATATATATATATATATAGAGAGAGAGAGAGAGAGAGAGAGAGAGAGAGAGAGAGATTACACATTTAGACTAAGTTATGCTGAACACATAAGATACCTCTTAAAATGTGTGAAAATTTGCAAGGAAAAACATTTCATTTAATGGAAAATTGACATATTATAAGACACTAAATATTTTTGCAAAAAATATCATTGGGACAATAGCATAATTATCCACAATTTGTTTTTTACTCTGAACCAAAATTCACAATTATTATATGAATTTTGAGGGCTTCAATTTGATAAAAGAGGAAAACTTGAAATTCCATCGCCACAGTTGGCCCAAAAGTGTAACCCATCTTCATGCTTTCACCCAAAGCAAAGCATATAAATTTGTGATGATAATGGACATTTACCTTATAAATGTATTTGCATAGGCCAAATGACTCTTAACTCATGCAAAAGGTGTAATGAGATGAGAATTAGTGACAGAAAAGGTGAAAAGAAGAGATAAAACTATAAAAAAGAAAACAAATTTGGAGGCTCAACATTCACAACAACCAAGACATAGGATGATGAAGGATCAACTAGGAATTTAATGCTTAGAACAATTTGGGATAGAGTATAACAAATTTACCCATGCTGATCCAGATTGGATCATTATATTATTTTTCATCCATATCAATGTGTTCAGAGTGGAAAAGGTGGAGGAATCGGCTCACATGAAAATTTTTACTCACTCAATTTGGTGAATTGGGGTTTGAAACCTTTTGGAGCATTTTGAGGAATCAAGAGATTATTTTGGGGTTAAAACTTTGTTGCTTCAGCTTCTACACACAAACTCCTTTCTAATGGCACAAGAATCATGTCAATCGAAGTCTAAATGAAAACGTTATGCCACTCAGAAGTTGACCTTCCTGTTTTCACCACCATAATTTGAAGATGCCACATTAGCCCCAATTATTCATGGAAAAGGGGCTAGCCACATGATTATGATGAAGAATAATATAGAAGATTCCATATTGTAACTTTGGTTAAGAGTTGAGGTAGTCAAACCTAATCACTAGTAGGCTATCAGGTTATGTTATAATTGGGCCAGTAGGAGGAAAAGAGGTTCCATTCTTTCGAGTCCATTTGTTCCATAAATGAGAAAAAATAGCTGATAGAGATAGGAGATACAACAAACAAAAATGATTTGTGCATTGTAGTAGCCCGCATGCCACAGGCCATACTTCTTTGTAATCGCAACCATTTTTTATTCAAAGAAAGAGAGCAAAGGAGCCTCACCTTTCAGTTGGGTTTTCTCTCAAAAGGGTTTCCCAAGTCATATCTTGTGTCAATTGTGGTTTGTGAGATTTTATTTCACTTTTCTCCATTTTTTGCATAATTTTAATTTGCATGCATACACAATTAACAATAATCTACATATTCTGAAATATAAAGAGAAATAAAATCATTATAGTGTAGATTTCAAATTTTTAATTATAGTTTTATCAGACATGTCATGGCAAATTCTCCAGTGCAATATCTACGAAAGTTTACGGATCACATTCTCATGAGAATTATGGCTGATGTCATGGGAATTTACATAGTTTATTTCATCCTTAGTGCACTAATTTTGGAATCTATGAGAACAAGAGTCACCTAGGTGTGTTTTTAGCTCTTATTTTGAACATCCATAACTAGATCGGATCCCTAGGATGTGAATGAATTCTTCAGTAGCCAAGATAAAGTATTTCTCTCACCCAATGCATTAAAGACATGGGATAAATATTCTTATGTTTTGTTATAATTTTTACGAGTCTAAAAAATTATTATCATTTGTTTATTACTCTAAAATTGGAACAAGTTCCAAATCTTATATATTTTGAAAGGGAAACACTATAAAAGCTAGTAGAATGGAGAAAATTAATGAGAGAACTAATAAAAAGGAATTTTGAAAAACACTTTCATTATTGTTAATACAAAATTTTAGTTTTGGTTTCCAATTGTGAGAGTTATAGTGTTATAAGTGAATGTAAACTTTCACAACTGATCATATTGTAGAATATTTCACAATAAAATTGTGTAAACAAGTTTAGCTTGTCCAACGTTTTGGGTGGACACTCCACCCATCATCAGGGACTCAAAAGCTTTAATGATGATAGAACAAGCATTGAGAAGCCTTTAAATAGTCAAGAACACAAATTAGTAATTACAATAATATAAGTAAAAGGTACAGGATGATGGGTGGAGTGTCCACCCACAACGGTGGATAAGATAAACTTGTTTACACAATTTTCTCCCTAAAATATTCTACAATGTTGTAGTGTTTTCAATATAGTCTTTTAAGGCAGCTAGAACCCAAGAGAAAGGGTCTAGTCTAAGGTACCAAGCCACCCATTTACTTTTCCTATCCCTTCCTTCATTGCCAACATTAGATTAGAGTGTGTAAAACCAAGTGAAGTATAGAACAGAGAGCCCATTTTAATGTCTATAGCTCGAAGGGGTAGATCAATTGGTAAATGCTATAATGTTGAGTCCACAAAGATCTTAATATCAAATCATATCAAGATGATTAAATTACTTCTTTTGTTAATCTATGTTTTATGTGAAATTTGCATGACAAACTCTTCGTTTGAGTATAGTTCCTATAGAAGAGGACAATATATAGATTTTACATGTCTCTACATCAATCCCAATGAGGAAGCCGTGAGCTATACTCATATTAGTGTTGTCAATTTCATTTTATAGTAGTTTACTTATTGCATCAAAAATAGAGAGGTTCTCTATAATTTAGTGTGAGGGAGATGTTGTTCCATAACTTTACATTAAAAATAATTAAAGAAAATTCTTACATTAAAAAGTTAAAAAATACAACTCAACTTTAGAGTAAATTTAAAATTATATTAATAGATTGGGTTTGAATCAGATCAAGGTTTTTAAATCTAAAAGAATAAACTACCATCTCAAACCTAATTCTATCAAGAATTAAAAGGGATCAAATTTCTTAAGGTGTAACTTTTTTATCATATAATATGAAATAATTAATGCATGACATGGAATTAAACTATAGCAAGTGTTTTTCAAGCTATTGAATTTATTTATGCATTCAAAAATGCATTTTAAACACCAAAAAATTATGACCACCTTTCTGTAGTCAAGCTTGTGATTCCAACAAGTTCTTGTTGGATTCGAGGAAGATTTGACTGAAAAATATGGCTAGACATAGAACACTTAGACTACAACAAGGTTCACTACCAAGTCAAACACCAACTTTTTCTATGAGACTCTTGTTTGTAGGATATGGGATCCAACTAGGTCTAATTTGACTTTGAGATTCCACCTAGGCATACATACAATACCCTAGTTTACAAAGGCCAACATACTCTAGCACCTATGGGCTTGAACTTGATTTTTTTTATGGCCTCTTATGAGGAAACGGGTGTTCTTAACCACTAGCACAACCATATAAATTAAATGGAAAGTAAACATCAATGAGCATCAATCCATGATAAGCATAAAAAACACTTACTTCAGATATTGCAACGGACTAAAAAATCATAAAGATTAACCAAATTATATTATTATTATTATTATTATAACCATGTAATAAGATTCCTAACCATGGCGATTCACTCTCCCTTGTAAATATGTTTTGCTAGAGTATCATAGGTCAATACCATGGCTTATCAATATCACATATTCAAAAAACCATAGCTCATTTCATATGACACTCACATTTCTTTTAGTTAATCAAATTTAATTAAAAGATGAAAATTAATATAACTACTTTTCACATAAATCTTAATCTTTCATTTGTGATTACTACTAAAAATATTTTAAAATATTTCATAAAACATAATTTCCTACCATCCATATTACATAATAATTAATAATGATTTAATTAAATTTCTGCAAAATCCTATTCCAAAATAAACAAATGTACAAAATTAATAGTGCTAAGAGACCCTCTCCAACCTAGTATGGAATAGATGTTATAATGTCATATCATGTCTTTTCCTATCCTATCAAACATCCTATTCCAAAATAAACAAATGTACAAAATTAATAGCGCTAAGAGACCCTGTCCAACCTAGTATGGAATAGATGTTATAATATCATATTTCCTAGTAAACATCCTATTCCAAAATAAACAAATGTACAAAATTAATAGCGCTAAGAGACCCTGTCCAACCTAGTATGGGATAGATGTTATAATGTCATATCTTGTCCTCCTGACTTATTAAACATTTTGACTCAATCAAATTACACAAATATAAACATAAAAAATAAAGACAAATAAAAAATTAAGTAAAAATTAAAAAAACCTAGCATTAAAATAAAATAATAAAAAATAAAAAGTATAGGTTAATTATTATTTTTAATTAGTTTTTATTGGATAGTTAAGATAAAGTTACCAATGGTTTTGAACTCCAAGTTTATGACAACCCATGATATTCACCAATTATATTCATATGGGATATAGTCTATTTAAAGAGGGAAAATAAACCAACCTAAATATAAATAGATCCAAAATTAAAATAGATCTACATTGATATCTAACAAGTCCAAAATCCTCATTACAATAAAGTGAAAGAGGGTATGTGCATTATACAAACACCATAAATATCTAGTATAATATAAACCTTGTCTGATACATGTTTTGTTTTTTTTATATGAATTGCTTCTATAGTTTGTGCTTTCTTTTTGAGGCCCATATCACATTTACTCTATCAAAATCATTTGTAGAGAGCCCTTATTTTTAGCATTTTAGGTTGTCTACAAATGATTTTTATGATGATGATGATGATGATGATGGTTAATTTCCACTAATACCAAACTTTCGTCTATCGGATCTAAGAAACAAATTATTTAGTTTGATTTAAGATTTTATTCCTATGCTCAAAAAGCTTGGAGAGAAGCCTCCTGAGCTCACTATAATTTTGACATCGTAAAAGGCTAGGAAGGACGATATTACAACAAAGATTATGAAACTGAGATCTAATGTGGTTATACATGGAGCACTCTAAGAGGAAGTGATTTTCATCCTCGATGTTCATATTCTCACAGAGATGGCAGATCCTTTCCATCCATGGTGTTTTAGGAACTGCCCAATGACCCATTTCAGTATGGAGCTCATGAGAGTTCATTCTAATATTGGCTATATTAATTTTCTTCTTTGAGATAGTTAAAACAGAGAGATACTTTTGATCTTCTAGGATCAGGTTGATGACCTCCTTATAATATCTTAATTTTCTTTTAGCTGCTAAATATTTCTCACACCACATTTTTTGTTTGAACTTAGAAGTTAACGTTTTGCAATGCAACATTCTCGTCAATCTCCCAATGGTTTAACTAGGCACTAGTGTCTTTATACCAACCTCATTTGAGACTTAGGTGGTTTTGGCTAGAATTTAAAGCTAGCTTAGGAAGTCTATGGTCTCCTATGTTATTGAGTTTGTGCTTGTACAATAGGAGTCTAGTCATAGCTAGGCTCTCGATAGGGGAGAGACCCACTTCTACAAGGAGAATAGGATAGGGTGTATTGCTTTTAATTTTGAGGTTATATGTTATAAAACGCTTCTGGATTTGCTCAATCTTTCTCCAAGATTCTCTAGAGATGCTGAAACACCAAACCTCACATCCATATAAGATAACAAGAGTGACTAAAGTTTCAAAGAGGAAATCCTTTCTATCCTACATTATGAGGTTATATGTTTTACAATTATTTTCAAGACCAAAATAAGCTTTCCACCCCCGATTATCATTTTCTCAATGCTATAGTTCCAGTGGAGCTTGTGATGAATATCAATTCCTAGGTACTTGTAAGAAGACACTTCCTCCAAGTTACTATTGTCATACATAAAATTAGCGTAAGTATCCTACATGAATTTGATAATCATAACTTTTGTTTTGTCAGTGTTAACAGCCATACCCGGGCTTTTAGAAAAATCAAGAGTGAAAAAAATCTAATGTCACTTGCTTTGCAATGGCATTGTAACATCTCATATATTTACGAGTCAATTAAAGACACATATGTCCATACCATGTTTCATTGTGCCTGCCTCACTGATGATAACTCAGGCAAAAAAAAGATTTCTTTGAACAACCTACTATATTATGTTAAAATTAAAGCTAAGATAATAATTAATTTAATATAATAATAATTTTTTATAGGGGTATATATTTCAACCTCACGTGGATAAAGACTTGAGAAATTTCATTTGTTTTTTTACTCAAAAAAAAAAAAAAAAAAAATTAACAAAGGCCAGGATCAATTATGCTGCAAATATTCATCATCTAAAATGTTAATATATGGATTGGATTAGAGGGAGTGCAAAGAGGCGTATGTTATTTTTCATGACTTTAATAAATATTAAACACTTGTTACCTAGCAAGGCGAATCAACGTACATTTGAATTCCTAGCGATTTCCAATTTCCACCTGTTAAGAGGTTTGAAGCCATTATGCAGATGGAATCGAACAAATCTCTAGAGACAAAATTATCATTACCACAATGTAAAATTCAAGCTCCAAGTTTATGACAACCCATGATATTCACCAATTATATTCATATGGGATATAGTCTATTTAAAGAGGGAAAATAAACCAACCTAAATATAAATAGATCCAAAATTAAAATAGATCTACATTGATATCTAACAAGTCCAAAATCCTCATTACAATAAAGTGAAAGAGGGTATGTGCATTATACAGACACCATAAATATCTAGTATAATATAAACCTTGTCTAATACATGTTTTGTTTTTTTATATGAATTGCTTCTATAGTTTTGTGTTTTCTTTTTTAGGCCCATATCACATTTACTCTATCAAAATCATTTGTAGAGAGCCCTTATTTTTAGCATTTTAGGTTGTCTACAAATGATTTTTATGATGATGATGATGATGGTTAACATCCACTGGGACCGAACTTTGGTTTATCAGATCTAAGAAACGAATTATTTAGTTTGATTTAAGATTTTATTCCTATGCTGAAAAAGCTTGGAGAGAAGCCTCCTGAGCTCTTTAAAAATTTTACATCGTAAAAGGCTAGGAAGGTCAATATTACAACAAAGATTATGAAACTAAGATCTAATGTGGTTATAAGCGGAAGTGATTTTCATCCTCGATGTTCATATTCTCATAGAGATGGCAAATCCTTTCCATCCATGGTGTTTTAGGAACTACACAATGACCCGTTTCACTATGGAACTCATGAGAGTTCATTCTAATCTTGGCTATATTAATTTTCTTCTTTGAGCTAGTTAAAATAGAGAGATACTTTTGATCTTCTAGGGTGGCGTTGATGACCTCCTTATAATATCTTAATTTTCTTTTAGCTGCTTAATCTTTCTCACACCACATTTTTTCTTTGAACTTAGAAGTAACAATATTTTTAATGTTATTAATGTTTTGCAATGCAACATTCTCGTCGATCTCCCAATGGTTTAATCAGGCCCTGGTGTCTTTATACCAACCTCGTTGGAGCCTTGGGTGGTTTTGGTTGGAATTTAAAGCTAGCTTAGGAAGTCTATGGTCTCCTATGTTATTGAGTTTGTGCTTGTACAACAGGAGTCTAATCATAGCTAGGCTCTCGATAGGGGAAAGACCCACTTCTACAAGGAGAATAGGATAGGGTGTATTGCTTTTAATTTTGAGGTTATACATTATAAAATGCTTCTGGATTTGCTCAATCTTTCTCCAGGATTCGTTAGAGATGCTGAAACGCCAAACCTCACATCCATATAAGATAATAGGAATGACTAAAGTTTCAAAGAGGAACTTCTTTCTATCCCACATTACAAGGTTTTCCGTTTTACAATTATTTTTAAGACCAAAATAAGTTTTCCACCCCCATTAATCATTTTCTCAATGCTATAGTTCCAGTTGAGCTTATGATGAATATCAATTCCTAGGTACTTTTAAGAAGACACTTCCTCCAAGTTACTATTGTCATACATAAAATTAGCGTAAGTGCCCTTCTTGAATTTGAGAATCATAACTTTTGTTTTGTCAATGTTAATAGAAAAATCAAGATTGAGAAAAATCTAAAGTCACTTTCTTTGCAATGGTGTTGTAACATCTCATATATTTATGGGTCAATCAAAGACACATATGTTCATATCATGTTTCACTATGCCTGCCTCACTAATGATAACTCAGGCAAGAAAAGCTTGCTTTGAACAACCTATTATACTATGTTAAAATCAAAACTAAGATAATAATTAATTTAATATAATAATAATTTTTTATAGGCTTATATATTTCAACCTCACATGGATAAAGACTTAACAAATTTCATTTGTTTTTTTACTAAAAAAAAATGATTTTTTTAACAAAGGCAAGGATCAGGAATCGAACAGATCTCTAGAGACAAAATTATCATTACCACATTGTAGAATTCATGGTTTCGGCTTTGTAATGGTTGTTCTTGCAGAAACATCCTCAAGCAGTGGAAATGATGGAGATTTGCAACAGAGATCAACATTGAGAAGGAAGAAAAGATTGTGGATCGAGGTGGTAGCTCTCACTGTACCTACAATGGATGATCCAAACATTCCTATCGTAACTTTCAGAATGTGGGTTCTCATAATCATGTTATTTGTTCTATTATTGTTCTCAGAATGTGGGTTATAATTTGTTACAGGGATATTTGGCATCTTAGCATGCCCACTTTTAGAGATAAGAAAGTCGATGTGGACACCATACTAATGAGAATGTACAAGCAAGTGTCAAAATTGTGGTTCACTAGAAATCTAGTCAACACTATTGCTTTAACGATCTTTTCATGTGAGTATTACATAAATCATCTTTAATTGCCATGGTGGGGAGTAATACTCACATGTGGCATTGCCATGTTCTTCACATTATCCATTGGTATCATTACTGCAATTACTAATCAGGTAATCAGGTGAGTCTACAAGTAATTCCTGTAAATTGGTTTTTGGTTTTGTCAAGAAAAATAATGTCTAATATTTATATAGAATATATCATTAAAATCACTAAATGATAGTTCAGGTCGAGTTCATGTTGCTAAGCACTTTGTTTATGAGAAGGTTATAGGGTCAAATCTCCTTGACAGCCTTGGGATTAGGCCTTGCTAATTTGGTTGGCGGGTAGATCTCTTCGGATTGATCTACCTAGGTTTTCCCATAAATGTAGTGGTCACTTAGTATTCATGAACCACCCTTAAAAAAATATATCATCAATATCCTATAAAACCAAATCTTGAATTTATATAGATATCGTAAAAACACCTTTGATTTTAAGTATCTAAAAGCATAATTTCAATAAGTTACAAAGATGTGTTAAATTGTTCTTAAGCAACACTCAAATGAAAAATCACAGTCAGTTTCATCTTCTTATTTTCTTATTACATTGCATATTTCTTAAGCAACTAATATGTAGGAAAAAAATAAAAATCAAAGCATAACCCTGGGTGGGTTCTTGTACAAAAAAAGCATTGCTATACCATTCCAGAAATGCCTCTTTGGCTCAGGTAGTTCAGCTTTACACTGTAAAATAATTGCCCAGATGGCCAGATAGAGCATTGAAGGGGCCTGGTGGAGTCATAATTGGATTAAATAATAAGATTATTATAAATAAATATTAAATAAATATATAAGATTCTTTAAAATTGATGTGTGGGATTTCGTAGTGTAAAACAAGGCATTGTTGAACATATAAATTATATATTCTTTAAGTGTATAATTAAAATATTAGTTCTTTGAATTTTATATATTATTTTATAAATTTAATTTACTATTATAATTTGCAGATTTCCTAGGTCTTTGTGTCTCTCTAAAAACATATAAGTTGTAGTTTTCGAATGCGATGGAATTGAGCAATGATGTTGAAAATTGCTCATGGTGTAGCAATTTAAATCCTTTTTCTTATTAACTATATTAATTAATTAATTTAAAATATATATTTATATGTTGTAAAAAATAATAATGTTAATTAATTAATTAAAATTAATAATATTAATCATGTTTGATTTTAGATTTTGTGAATCCATATTAATAATGAGATGTTTTTATGATTAATTACATTTTTAAGATTTGTTGATGTTTCGAATTATCTTAATCTGATTAATCTTATTCATCCCACGATAAAGATGATGATGAGGATGAACCACATTAGATGGTTTGAAAAACTACCAAATCTTAATGATATGATTAATTCAAAAGACTATCTCATTATCAACATTAATTATTAATAAAAATAATTAATTAGTAATAGCAATAATTATTTTAGAATAATTATAATATTATTAATCAACAATAATTAATAATAATAAATTTTATTTATATAATAAATAAATATTATTAACTATAATAATAAAAAATGTGTACACATTTCTCTTTTTTTCATTAATTAAAAATAATAATGGAAATAAAACATTTACCCCATCCTTTTGGTTTGATGGTTTTAGTTGAAACTTATATATTATTGTAAAAGTTTCAGTGATCTTTTTTTATTCTTGTAAAACACCTTAATCAAGGATTTTAAAATGCATTTATTGATGGTTTCTAAAGCTAAATAATAAGGATTTTTAAAACCCTTGATTAAGGGATTGATAGTGATTAATTCTTTTTTATTTCTATGGATTTTCTTAGAACAATAACTTTTTATAGGTGACATTATTCTTGAAACCAACTGACTTAATGCATGCAAATTTGTCATTAATTCCTCTATCTAACAAAATATAGTTTTCCCATTTTGAACTTCATATTATTTTTCATTTTAAATATGATAAACCCTTAAATAAACATGGTTGACCATGGTTGATTTTCATATTGAGACAATCCTTGTCACAATGCGACGTTGGAAAATGGTTGACCATGTTTGGAATTTATATTACAAACCTAAGGGATTTATATTAAACCTTACATTGTCTTAATATGAAAATCAATCATGGTCAACCATGGTCCAACATCACATTGTGACAAAGATTGTCTCAATATGAAAATAAACCATGCTGAGCCAAGATCAATCACGGTCAACCATGTTCGATAACCATGGTCAATAACATGGTAAATCATGGTCAACCATGTTTATTTTAGGGTTTACAATATTTATCTTATGATTTACATATCTTGGGTTTATAATATTAATCCCTTGGGTTTAATATTACTCCCTTGGATTTATAATATCTTGGGATTTTAGCATTAATCCCTTGGGTTTATAATATCAATCCCTTGGGTTTATTAATCTAAGAGTTTATATTGCTAAGGTATAATAATATTCATAAGGTTTATAATATTAATCCTTGGATCCCCGGATGCGGGTGATGGTCTGTGATCAACGGGAAGCGGTGAGCTGTCCATGGGGCAAGTGGCAGCCCAACCTGGTTACAGGTACTCCGCATTTAAGTCGCCAGCAGTCGAGAGCTTCGGGATCTTTCCTCCCCCGCGCGAAACCATTTAAGACGTCTCCTCCTCGCATCAAACTAAATCTGCTGCATCCTCGGGCATTCATGGCAGAAGCAGGCTCGCACATAGCTCGCCGTGGGCAGCATCGTTATAAGCATGGTCCTCGAGGCAAGGTTTGGGTCTGTATTTGGTTCTTCTGGTTTGATTGCGAGCCTGTAATGAGGCAGGTCTCAATTGCAGGCAACGCAGAAGATACCCCTCTGATCAATGTTAATCCCTTTCAGCTCCCCGCGCCTTATCACCTGAGCCGAGAGGCAGCATCTTGGCCAGAACCCGTAGTCTTTGCTTGCTCACCTAGCAATTCTCGGCCCGCGGGTTGGGTGCTGCAGCCTCTGTTTTTCGTCCCCTGTAATCTGCCGCTCGTCCCCCTGCCTTACAGTCCAAGTGTTAAGCGAACCACCTCTGCTCCCTGGCTCTCCGGTTCTGTGAAGCCTTCGCCCGTTCAGCTCCCCCTCCTCCCCTCATTGCGATGTCGCCGGAACGCCTCCGCGCCAGCTGCCGACGTGGGTCAAGAGGCGAGAGAGGACGAACCACCGTCCCTCGCTCCACTGATTCCCTGTCTGATGAAGCCAACAGTGCCCGACGACGCAGAGGAAGACGCTCAAGCCAGGCCAGGCCCTGCCAGCACAGCTTCCACCCTTCCTCACATTTTAGCTTCCCTGTTCTTCTGGCCTCAGACACGTTTTATGTCTCAGTCAAGATTGAGAAATGCGAAAATGAAGCACAAGGTCCTCCTGGTCCTCCTGCAGGTATCCAGCTTCCAATTCCGACAGCTCCGCCTCTGGACCAGCCTCCTTTACTGTCGGCTCTTCAACCTCCTGCTCCCGTACCAGATCCGCCCTCGGCAGCAACATCTTCAGGGGTTGCGAAAGCAGGTCCAAGTGCGCCCGCGGAGGATGACGCTCCCCACACCGACTCAAGCGAGCCAGACCCATACTCTTGCCGGGTGGTGGAAGAAGTTCCTTCAACCTCTGTGGACGACTGAACGTCATCTCCTGGTTTCTTGTTTTCAAGGTTTGCTCTGTCTTCTAGGGGTCAATTACTTCTTCACCTCTTCTCTGATATGTAAAGTTGTTGCTCCCGCAATGGAAGCACAGTCTAAGGTTTCTTTTGATGTTTCTGCTCAATATGTCAATGGCGGTGTCTAAATCCTTGGTAGTTTCTAAGTTTTGGGTTTATATAGTGCTGGTCAATGCCTATACGGCTAAAACTATATCTCTGTTTACCGGATTATAGATGGATTCCTGCTATATGTACTGCTCTGTTAGGTTCTGTCACATTCAAGCAAGTCTTGGTTCATACTGCTGTAAATCCCTTCACTGCAAAAGGATGCAGTTCGAGGTCCGCCTCTCTGTAATTTTGAATTTTGTACTATAATAGAAATTAGACTACTTTACAAAAAAATAAATATTAATCCTTGGATTTAATATAAATCTCTTGGGTTTACAATATTTATCCTAGGGTTTATATACCTTGGGTTTATAATACTAATCCTTTTGGTTTAATATTATTCCCTTAGGTTTATAATACATCGGGGTTCTAACATTTATCCCTTAGGTTTATAATATCAATTCCATGGATTTAGTAATCTAAGGCTTCATATTCCTAAGGTATAATATTATTCATAGGGTTTATAATAACAATCCTAGGATTTAATATAAATCCCTTGGGTTTATAATCATGGTCAACCATGATCCAACATCGTATTGTGACAAATATTTTCTCAATATGAAAATCAACAATGGTCCAACGTCGCATTGTGACAAATATTGTCTCCATGTGAAAATAAATCATGGTCAATCATGGTCTAACACCGCATTGTAACAAGGATTGCCTCAATATGAAAATCAACCATGGTCAACCATGTTTATTTTAGGGTTTATAATATTTACCTTAGAGTTTATATACACTGGGTTTAAAATATTAATCCCTTGAGTTTAATGTTACTCCTTTGGGCTTTTAGTATTAATTCCTTGGGTTTATAAAATTAATCCTTGGGTTTATAATATTTATCCTCGAGTTTATTATAAATTATTAGGTTTATAATCTTGATCAACCTGTTGAAAATGGCAACACGAAATGCTAAAAATAGCAATTTGGGTACCAGTGTTGGATTGAGCAACAGGAAATGAAAAATGGAAGTGCTAAAAATAGCATTCTATTTTTAGCAGTTTAGGATGAATTCCTATTTTTAGTCAGTCCCTCGACTAAAATAGGAAGTAAAATTCTAATTTGAGCTTAACAGCTATTTGAAAATGAATTAATTAATTCACCATGAATTAATTAGTTGTGAAAAATAAAACATGAAGTCTATGAGAGGACATGCAACAGTTTCTCTATTAATCGAGGAATTTATCCATCAGTTAAAGAGATAAGGATGAGTTCTAAGCTGAGTAGTAATTAGTTGGTTCAGTTAACTGAGTCAAGTCCAGTTATAATTGATTTAAACAGTTTGTTTAAATTAAGTTTAGTTAGTTAATGCATGCTTGCATATAATTGTTGCACTTTAGATAACTGAAGATTCTCTCATGAATAACTCATTCATGTCAATTCAAACAAAGATCCAATTGAGATCAAAGAAGGGATAGTGTACTATCAGTTGGATGAATATTTTTCCTATAAAGGAAGCTCATCCATGATGAGGATTTATCTCCTTCAGGATTGTGTAGTTGGATCAGAGTTTAGTGAGTGTGTGAAGAGGTCAATTCACACAAGTGGATGTAGTGGACCCCAGTCAGAATTGCGCAAAGAAATAGGAGGCTAGGAGGGCACACCAGAAATTAGATAGAGGCCTTTGACTATCTATGAGTAGCAGAGGTATTGCAGAGAGAGCAAGATAACTTTTGAGCTAATTATTTTTGTAATACTGGTTATATTTCCACTTGTATGATAATACAAAGTTGGGGTTTTAGGTTGAGGCTTTCCCCAAGTAAATTCTTCTGTGTTATGTGTGATTGATTCCTTCTTATCAGTTATATGTGTTCTTATTGATGTTACTCATGTTCAATTAAGCTTCTGCTAAATTGGTTGTAGAAGTATATCAAGTATTTTTCTTTAGTCTATTGCATTATCAAGTGATCTATAGGTGGGAATTTCTACATGGTATCAGAGCGAGTTTTTGTAGAAAAAATTCTACACAGTATCAAAGAAAAGGTGATCAAAGGAGAGAACAGTATACTAAGAGGAGATTTCAAAGTTTTGAGTTTTGGGCTGAGAGTTTGCAGAGAAAATCTAAAAGATTTTGTACAAAATTTTCAGAAACAAATAGTAGATTTGGATTCCTTGTAGAAAAGATACCCAGAATAAAAAAAAAAAAAAAATTGGTTGAATTGGAGTTCGGATGAGGGGGATATCGCTGATTTAAAATCAGTTGTTTTTCCAGAAAATTTCGTGACGGCGAGAAAGTGGAAGCATATTGGTGTGCTAGCCAAGAACCTATATGCACTTGAAGTACAAGATGCATGCAAAGCCTTGAGGAGCAAGGCAAATGTTATATACTTGGTGGTTGAGAGGGAGAGTAAATTACCTCTCAACATGTAGCACTAGAAGAAGTCTCAGACAATTGTGGAGGAGCCACAATTGGTGAAGCAGCTTTAGGAGGTTATGGAGCAGCCACAACTAGAGAAGTTGAGAGGATATTGAGTAGAGAGATCTACTCATGCAAAGACCTCCAATAGGAGAAACTAGGTGGACTGAGGGATCACATGCAGCCATACCTCCAGGTAAGAGGTGGGGCAATGTGGAGTGATCATCCCAAGGAGGAGGGGCAGGATCCTTGAGGTATCCAACCTCTTTGATTTGACTTTCCTACAAGAGCCCTGATGAGGAGTAGCAGGATTGACTGATTGGGTAGAGATAGATGAGGATGGAGTGGAAAGTAGAGCTACAGTGCAGGAATATGAAGACAACGCAGAGCTAGCAAGCTACAGTAATGCAAGAGTCACAAGTGTGTTTCACTAGTGCAAGTTGGCATAGAGAGGTGTGCAATAGTGTGAGATGCATGGAGATGTTGCAGTAGCGCAGAGGTCAAAGAGGGAGCACTTGTCAACAGCAGGTAGAGCTTTAGCATTAGTGTATGTTTCTAGCCCAACAGAGAGGTCAGTTGGGATTTTTATTGTTCCGAGAGTTATTGGAGCACCCACACTTGGTAGAAGTGTTGCATGCAAAACATTCTAAAGGTATAGGATCGGGTTTGAGAGGAAGCCTTTCTTATTGAGAGGGAGTGTTGAAAATTGAAACAAGAAATGCTAAAAATAGCAGTTTGGGTACCAGTGCTGGATTGAGAAACAGGGAATGAAAAATGGAAGTGCTAGAAATAACATCCTATTTTTAGTAGTTCAGAATGGATTCCTATTTTTAGTCAGTTCCTGGACTAAAATAAGAAGTAAAATTCGAATTTGAACTTAACAGCTATTTGAAAATAAATTAATTAATTCACCATGAGTTAATTAGTTGTGAAAAATCAAACATGAAGTCTATGAGAGAACATGCAACAATTTCTCTATTAATTGAGGAATTTATCCATCAATTAAAGAGATAAGGATGAGTTCTAAGCTGAGTAGTAATTAGTTGGCTCAGTTAATTGAGTCAAGTCTAATTATAATTGATTTGAACAATTTGTTTAAATTAATTAAGTTCAGTTAGTTAATGCATGCTTGCATATAATTGTTGCACTTCAAATAACTGAAGATTCACTCATGAATAACTCATGCATGTCAGTTCAGATAGTGACCCAGTTGAGATCAAAGAAGGGATATTGTACTATCAGTTGGATGAATATTTTTCCTATAAAGGAAGCTCATCCATGATGAGGATTTATCTCCTTCAGGACTGTGTAGTTGGATCAGAGGTTAGTGAGTGTGTGAAGAGGCCAATTCACACAAGTGACTGCATTGGACCCCAATCAGAATTGTGCAAAGAAATAGGAGGCTTGGAGGGCAGACCAAAGGTTAGATAGAGGTCTTTGACTATCTATGAGCAGCGGAGGTATTGCAGAAAGAGCAGGATAGCTTTTGAGCTTATTCGTTTTGTAATACTGGTTATATTTCCACTTGTATGATAATATAGAGTTGGGGTTTTAGGCTGAGGCTTTCCCCGGGTAAATTCTTCTGTGTTATGTGTGATTGATTCCTTCTTATCAGTTATATGTGTTACACAGTAATTTGTCACCGTTGGTCACCGTCCCTGTTACCCTTGTTTTCATACATTGGAGGACACATTTATGGACCTGTGACCAGTGACATAACCTAAGAACACTTGCATTATGTTCCCCTGAGTATGTACTTCATGTTCCCTGAAGACACCTTTTGCAAATTATCCCTAAAAAGTGCCCTTTTTCCATTAGCACGGGTTCACAGTGTCTTACCCGCGCCAATGACTCAGTTCCTCAAAAGGGGGCGCGTCCATTGACGCTCTATCATAGAGCAAAGCCCGCGCCACCTAAATTTGGTTATGATTTTTAGCCAGCACGCATCTACATGTTTTTTCCTCCTTTGTCATGAAGTCCTATGAAGGAAAAATCCTCAAGATAGAGGTCGAAAGTCATTTTTTATCCATGACAACTATGCTGAGTGGCTTTTCAGGGATAATGCCAATCTACAACAGGCATCCTAGTACAATGTATCTTCCTCCTTTCTCCATCTATAAATGACTACCCTCATGCATTAAACCAGCTAGTTTTGCTAGAGTCTTTGTGAGTGCCGAAGTAATGCTAGAGTGATAGTGAAAATTGAGAAGTATAGAGAGGTTATGCTGCCAAAATTCTGAGAGAGAAGAGGTCACTTTGCAAGGCGTATGTAGCTACTTGCCCAGTCAGAGGAGGTTCAACGTTAGAACCTTGGTTGTAATATTTCTCTTTTTTTACTCATTAATAGATGACTATCATTATGGTTCCACTCATGTGTCTTTATAATGGTATTTGAGTTATATCTTTTCTGACTGATATATAATTGCATATATTGGATTTTATGCTTGTATTTGTATCATTCTTTGCATGTGCAGGTGTCTGTTCACGTGGATCGTGGGGATTGTGACCAGCCGGAGCAAAGGAACGGGAGCGTCGATTCTTCTACAACTACTAGCGTTGGAATCCAGGTAGAACATCATCATCGATCTCTGATTTATGCAATTAGGAACCTGCGTGTTAGCGTTGTGTGATTGTTGCTAGACCCGTGTTGGGCTAGTGGGATCGCCTCTATACGCAGAGGGGATTTACCAGTTCAACAATAGGTGTTCTTACTAATGTTGCTCAAGTTTGATTAAGCTTCCGCTAAATTGGTTGTAGAAGTAGATCAAGTATTTTGCTTTAGTCTATTGCATTATCAGGTGATCTACGGGTGGGAATTTCTACACAACCATGGTCTAACGTCACATTATGACAGATTTTCTCAATATGAAAATCAACCATGGTCCTATGTCGCATTGTGATAAAGATTGTCTCAATATGAAAATCAATCATGGTTAACGATCATCCAATGTCACATTGTGACAAATATTGTCTCAATATAAAAATGAAGCATTGTCAACCATATTTATTTTAGGGTTTATAATATTTATCTTTTCATTTTATAGTATTAACCCTTTCGGTTTAATATAATTCAATTGGGTTTATAATACCTTTGGGATTTACAATTTATCCCTTGGGTTTATAATATCAATCCCTTGGATTTATTAATTTAAGGGTTCATACTCCTAAGGTATAATATTATTTAAAGGGTTTATAACATTAATCCTTGGGTTTATAATCATGATCAACCATGATCCAGTGTCACATTGTAACAAATATTTTCTCAATATGAAATTCAACAATGGACCAATGTCGCATTGTAACAAAGATTATCTCCATATGATAATCAATCATGGGCCAACGTCACATTGCGACAAATATTGTCTCAATGTGAAAATCAAGTATGGTCAACCATGTTTGTTTTAGGGTTTATAATAGTAATCCCTTAGGTTTAATATTATTCCCTTGGATTTTTAGTATTAATCCCTTGGGTTTATTATTCCCTTCGGTTTATAATATTAATCCTTGGGTTTAATATAAATCCTTGGGTTTATAATCTTGGCAAACCATGGTCCAATGTCACATTGTAACAAATATTTTCTCAATATGGAAATCAACCATGGTCCAACATCACATTGTGACAAAGATTTTCTCAATATGAAAATCAACCATGGTCCAACATCACGTTGTGACAAAGATTTTCTCAATATGAAAATCAACCATGGTCCAACATCCCATTGTGACAAAGATTGTCTCAATGTGAAAATGAACCATGGTCAGCCATGCTTATTTTAGGGTTCATAATATTTATCTTAGGGTTTATATACATTGGGTTTATAATATTAATCCTTTGGGTTTAATATTATTCCCTTGGGTTTATAATCCCTTGGATTTTTAGTATTAATCCCTTGGGTTTATAATATAAATTTTTGGGTTTAATATAAATCTTTGGGTTTATAATCTAGGTTAACCATAATCTAATGTCATATTGTGACAAAGATTTTCTCAATATGAAAATCAACTATCATCTAATGTCACATTGTGACAAATACTTTCTCAATATGAAAATCAAGCATGGTCCAATGTCGCATTGTGACAAAGATTGTATCAATATGAAAATCAATCATGCTTAACCATGGTCAATCGTGGTCCAATATCGCATTATGACAAAGATTGTCTCAATGTGAAAATGAACCATGATCAACCATGTTTATTTTAGGGTTTATAATATTGATCTTAGGGTTTATATACCTTGCATTTATAATATTAATCCCATGAGTTTTTAGTATTAATCACTTGGGTTTATAATATTAATCCCTTGAGTTTTTAGTATTAATCACTTGGGTTTCTAATATTAATCCTTGGGTTCAATATAAATCCTTGGGTTTATAATATTGGTTAACCATAGTCCAACTTCACATTGTGAAAAAGATTTTCTCAATATGAAAATCAACCATGGTCCAAGGTCGCATTGTGATATGAGAATCAATCATGCTCAACCATGTTTCACCATATTATTATGACAAAGATTGTCTCAATACGAAAATGAACTATGGTCAACCATGGTTGATCTGGATTGGATCATTATATTATTTTTCATCCATCTCAATGCATTCAAAGTGGAAAAAATGGAGGAATCGACTCATCAGACCATTTCTATCGGTGGGACCCAATTTGGTGAAACAAGGTCTAGAACCTTCCATGAGAATTTTGAGGCATCACACAACATTTTTTGGGGGTGAAAATTTGTTTCTTTAGAACCACATCTTTTCATGCTATTATACATATAGATATAGTTCCAATGACATAAGAATCATGTCAATCGGAGTCCGTATGCAAAATGTATGCCACTCAAAAGTTGACCTTCCTTTTTTCACACCTATAATTCCAGAGGATCTCGTGTAAGCTGCCTTTTTTCATGGAAAAATGGGTTAGACACATGATTGTGATCTAAAATACTCTAGAAGAGTTTATATTATAACTCTAGTTAAGAGTTGATGCAGACAAACTTAACCACTTGTATTCTATCGGGCTATGTTATAACTGGGCCACTGGGAGGAAGAGGTATTCCCTTCTTTCAAGATCATTTTGTTCCATATTTGAGAAAGCATAGCCAAGAGGGACAGGAGGGATAGAAGGTGGAGCACGCAGGAAGGATTTGTGCACTATAGGATCCCACAGGTCATAGTCCTTACTTCTTTGTACCTACATCCATATTTCCATACAGACAAAGAGAGCAAAGCGACCTCACCTTCTAGTTGGGTTTTCTCCTAAAAGGGTTTCCCAAAGCATATTTTGTGTCTTATGTTTGTGTGAGCCTATTTTGTCGTTCTCTATTTTTCTACATAATTTCCATTCGCATGCATGCATTAATTACAATTAAATCTACAAATATTGAAGTTTAATAAAACTCTAATAGTGTAAAATTTCATATTTTTAATATAATATTACCAAATCTGTTGTCACGAACTGTCAGGTGGAATATACATGATATTTTATGGATCATATTGGTATCAGAGCAAGGTTCTTTAGTTATTTTTTGGAGTTTGCAAGGGACTTGGTCAATGGGGTCAAAAATCGTAAAACCCTAATCATGGCTGACAAATCTGTAAATGACCCTCATGATCCTGCAGAGGTGAGGTTTTCTCAGCTAGAACAATAAGTCACAGACATAAATCGAAATGTAAACCTCCTCATGGAAACCCTAAGAAAGAAGCTTGAGATATTTGGATAAGATGGGGGTTTGAATGCAGAGGAAGAATCAGAAGAGGGATCGGGAGACAGGGAAGAAACAGAGAACTAGCTGAAGAAAGAGACTAGAAAAGATTAACCTGATTCAAGTGTCATAAATAAATCCCTATTTAAAATGGAAGAAAAATTTGATATCAAGCCATACCATGATGATATAAATTCTCTGAAGTTAAATCACTAGTCACAATAACTAGAAGTTTATTTCAGCATCCAGCATATTGAGGAAGGACAAAATATCTCATTTGCATGGCTAAAATTAGAGGTCCACGCACTAACTTAGTGGGAGATCCACACGTAAACCATAAATTTGGAGGGAAAGCCTCTAGTGACTAAGTAGGAGGAATATAAAACCCTCATCAAATCACAACTCTATCCCACTAGGAACGTGGAGGACCATTGGATCCAATGGCATTACTTTAGGAAAAATCTGGGCCAAAGCATGTAGAAGTACACCACGGAATTCAGAAACATGTCTATAATGTTGGGTATCTTACCAAAGAACCTAGATGTACTCCTCAAGTATTTGGGGGGTATGCACCATTATCTACGTGAGAAAGTGATGTTGTTCAAGCCTAAATCAGTGGATGAATCTTATGTACAGGCACAGTACCTAGAGAACATAGGCTTGAACAAAGCACAACCAAGTGGATAGAGGTAAAAGGAGAAATGTGATGCTTCGAAGGAGGGAAATAAGAATAAAAAAGGGGGAAAGATAAAAATATGACAACCACATCACACTAGTGCAAATATCCTAGAAACCACTACAACATTGATGGCCATACAGAATAGAAGTGTTGGAATTTCATCCAAAGCTAAACCTGAAGAACAAGGAGAAACATAATAAGAAGAATAATCTCATGGTCATTGATTCAAGCAACCAAGTTGAAAAAAATTAAGACATGGATGAGAAGATCATATATACAAGAGTGTAGAAGGAGGTGAACCTGAGTAGCCTCTAGTAATAGGAAGAGAAACAAATGACTAAACTCTTCCACACAAGATACAGGTCAAGAAGACAAAGATTAATGCTCTATTTGACTCAGGATCGCAGGTGAATCTCATTGCAACAGAGTTGGTTAAGAAGTTGGGGTTGGAAGTTCATGATCATCCAAACCCATATCCACTAGGATGGGTAAAAAAGGATGCAGAAATGAAGGTAACAAAACAATGCAATATTATATTTGCTATCAATATTTATTTTATTGATGAAGTAGATCTAGATGTCACTCCCCTTGATGTATGTGGAATCATGTTTGGGAACCCATACATGTACATGCATGATGCAATATTCATGAGGAGAGCCAACCAATACTGACTCATCAAGGATGGAAAATCGTTCATCATCAACATGCAGAAAGGAAATTCAAAAATTTCACTGGTAAGTGCAAACCAAGCCAAGAAATTGATCAGTTCCAGCAAGAAGTATGTTTTATTATTTTTAAGATAAATTCAATTTCTAGAGGACTCAATGATAGGAAAGGAATCCCTAGAGCAGTGTACTAATAAACATAAACAACAATTGGAGGAGTTTTTATAGGCATACAAGGATGTGGTATGAGAGCCTAAAGGGTTACCACCAAAGAGAGAAGTGGAGCACTAGATCCATCTATTGTGTGACTTCCCATTACCAAATATTGAGTTGTACAAGAAATTTGTTATAGAATCAAGTGAGGTGAATAAAACGTTGCAGCAATTGCTAGAATAGGTTTTCATTTGACCGAGTACATCACCATGTGGGTCACCCATCAGCATTGTGTCGAACAAGGATGGGACTTGGCAGATGTGTATAGATTACAGGGCGTTGAACAAAATCACGCTCAAGAACAAATACCCCCTGCCCCGAGATAGATGATCTGCTAAACCATTTTCAACAAGAAAAGTACTTAACCAAATTCCAAGACTTGAAGTTTGGATATCATCAAGTTCAAGTCAAATAAGAAGACACCTGGAAGAATGCCTTCAAAACTCAGCAGGGTTTGTATGAGTGGTTAGTCATGCCATTTGGTCTATGTAATGCTCCAGCTACATTTATGAGATTAATGAATGATATATTGCACCCTTTTATAAATTCATTTTTTATTGTCTATATGTATGATATACTAGTATATAGTGCTACCTGTGAGGAGCATATTTCACATTTAATGCAAGTGCTAGAAACATTGAAGCAGCAGCAGCTGCTAGAAAATATCAAGAAGTGTGAGTTTGTGCAATAGTATTTGGTGTATTTGGGGTATGTAATAAGTGCAGGAGAGCTGAAGATAGATCCTTCCAAGATGGTGGCCATCATGAAATGGATGGTTCCTACTAATGTTTCTGAGGTCAGGAGTTTCATTGGGGAAGCATGGTACTTAAGGAAATTGATAGCCTAATTTTCAGCATTAGCAGCACCACTCCACACCATAGCAACAAGTGGAAAGAGTTCCAAGTGGGGAAAAGTTCAGTAGAAGGATTTCGAGGATATAAAGAAGAAGATTTTTCAAGCACCAGTTCTAGCATTAACAAAATTGCAATGACCCTTTGAAGTGGAGATAAATGCGAGTGGGTATGTTATGGGAGTTGTCTTGAAGCAAGGAAGAAGGCCTATATGCTACCATTCTAAAGTATTTCATGGGGAAGTTCTTAACTACCCTACCTATGACAAGGAGCTCTATGTGATGGTGCAAAATGTGAAGAAGTGGAAGAACTATTTGATGGGAAAGGAAACATTAATCCACACATATCATGAGTCATTACCATACTTGTAGGCCCACAGTAGTTTCATTTGGTGATCAATTATAAGAATGGAAACACAAAAAAGTTGGCCAATATGATTTCAAGGCCACCCACATCAAAGATCACAACTTTGGGGACTATTGTACACATGGAGCCATTCCCCCATGATGCATACAGGGAGGCATATTGAGAGGATGGCAACTTTAAGTAGGTGTATTAGCAATTGCAAAGTCAAAGTCATGTGCACGAGGGGATTTTTATAGTAGTTTCATTTGGTGATCAATTATAAGAATGGAGGCATTACAAGTGGAGGGGGTTTTTACAGTAGTTTCATTTGGCGATCAATTATAAGAATGGAAACACAAAAAAGTTGGCCAATATGATTTCAAGGCCACCCACATCAAAGATCACAACTTTGGGGACTATTGTACACATGGAGCCATTCCCCCATGATGCATACAGGGAGGCATATTGAGAGGATGGCAACTTTAAGGAGGTGTATTAGCAATTGCAGAGTCAAAGTCATGTGCATGATGGTGACAACACTATTGAATACCATATCCATGATGGGTTACTCTAGAAGCAGCTAATTAGAGAGGATCAAACCTCCAAGGTTGTAGGGCACTTTGGTTTCATGGCATTCAAAATCACTAGTCCATTTACGATGGATTAGAATAAATCCATAGTTCCTTGAATAGACTTACAAATCCATGGGTTGGACCACCATGTGCCACAAAACCACTAAAACTAAAACTTTTTTATTAAAAACCATCAAAAAATAAATGTAAAAAACTACCAAAAAAATTTTCAAGGCTGATACCCACAAACCCCCTATGCCTAGCATAACATAACGTGCAAGGATAATTATGAAAAGAATATAACACACATCCAACAATACATATACATATACATACATACATACATACATACATACATACATACATACATACATACATATATATATCTATATATACATATATCTATATATACATATATTATATATATATAATATATATATATATATATATATATATATATATATATATATATATATATATATATATATATATCTATATATATATATACTCTTTTGGTTCTATTTTAATTATCTTCATGCTCTTATTTTTTTTCATTTTCATAGTATTTGTCTATAGGTGTTTTTACTTTTGAGTGGTGAGTGCAAGTATTATATACTATAGACTTTGAAAGGACATGAGATTTATATGTTCGTTTTGGATATCTTTGTATTGTGTTTCTACATTTTTTTTCAAATAAACAACTATGAGGATTTTATTAAAAAAGAAAGTTGGGGTTTGGACCAGAACCATTACATTTCTTCATTACTACCAATAATCCTTGTTGGAGTGAGCACAAAGGCTCAATCCAGTCTCAAACAATTATCCCATGATACAAAAATTTCATTCTCATTCTAGCTAAATATTTTCTAGAACACTCTCAAGATCAAAATGCATTTACATTCCATTTTTATTATTTTATATTTTATCAAACGGGTTTGTAGTGCAATAACTGGAAGAGATCATCAATTTGATATTGATTCCCCAATTTTTTTTCTAATTCTGCTTCTACTTCTCAAATGTCATTCTTAGAGTATCTCCCCTATCCTCTTTTGGAACTTCTCATTTCTTAACTACTTTTTTCATCTCCCCTATTCATCATTTTTTTGTTCCTATCAGGTCAATACTTTTATGGCGCCTACCTCTAAGTGGGGTTGCTCCTTTTCCTTTGAAGTCATTTCTTTTGTAGGTTATTTTTCATGGGTGTCCTCCTTTTGGGGTTATGTCTTCCTATTCATGAACCTATTTTCACTTATTCTTCTATAGTGCTTCTAATATGATCTTCTTATGATTGTAGATTCTCCATTTCTACTTCGTTCTCTGGATTTTTTTTATTTCCCCTTCTTTTGTTTTAGGGTTCATGACTTCTTCTTTCAAATCCCCTTTCTTGACATTTTCTTCTTGATTCTACAAGACCTCAAGATGATTTTCTAAGGTCGAGGTCATGTTTATGTTGAGTGTGGACTGGGGTTTGGTTGCTACCGATTTCCTTTATTCCTGCCCTTCTTTTTTCTTTGTCATTCTTCTTCTTGGTTTGTTGTTAAGTTCACCCCTCTTTTGGCATGTGACTTCTTCCAATCTCTTTCCAAATGGCCATTTTCATATCAATATCTATATTTGAAGGGTAATTGTTCGTAGTCAAGAGTCTGACAATGAGCCCATTCTCCCTATGTGAGATTTATTTCAGAAGGAAACCCTTTCTCCAGATCTACTTCGACACAATTTTTTGCAGATGAAAATTGAAGTCCTCTAGGTTTAACACTATCCAAATATTTCTCCAACCCATTTCATATTGCACGCAAATAATCATCACTCCAGCGTGAAAGTGAAAATTAAGGAAGCTTGACCCATATAGGAACTGAATTTGTATGTATTTATCTCACCCCAAAAACAAATGGTCCATTATGAAAAATTATATCTTCATCTTCCTTAAATTCAAATATGAAGGAAAAAAAACCCATTCCCAGATGCATACATTGTTGGAAACATTTTTAATACTAAGAGGGGGCGAATCAATATTAAGGTTAATTTTTAACTCTTTATGTCAATTTACTTTTCTTATTCAAACTTGGCAACCATCCACACAATCAAAAACAACATTTCATATGGTATCATTTCAATCAACATACAAACACACACCATGAGCATCATACACATGAGACACAAGGTTTTACATGGAAACCCTTCCGGAAAAAAACCACCAAAGCTTGTTTTTGTTACTTATTTAAAATATGAGCACCTACTTTATGACATCAATCTATTTGTGAGCCACCACTCACAGGAAGCACCAACTCCCTTTGATTGTTTTCTAGTACCCACTAGTAGGAAGCACCAACTCGCTCCTTTTGTAGACACTTGTCCATCTTACCAGAAGCACCATGTGAAGCACAAACTTCACAAATTTGTTGCAAGCACCAACTTGCAAGAGGAACCAACCCCAAATCCTTCTCAAGCACGCACTAGAAATGGAATCACCAACTTCCTATATGCAAGCTCCAACCCACACTCAATAGGGAACTCAATTTTCTTTGTATTTGGAAGCCACTTTGCCTGATATCAACTCTAATCTTCACTCACACTTCTTACTCTGCTCACTCTATAGCAGTCCTCTAATTTGCTCAACAACAATCACTCATCATACCCCTCACAACACTTTATTCTTTGCTCTTCATCAGCATACACTCATCTTTTGGCCTTCTACTCTTAGCGGCATACCTATAACACTCAGGTCCTTCTATTCATAAGCTCTCTCATCCTCTCACTCGACACAGGCTCACTCAGCCTTCTTCCTCTGCATAAGAACCTTCGGCCTTTCTCACATAGTAGCACACTCTCTTGGGGTCACTTTACTTTTCTTAGGCACTCTCCACCTTTCATAGTAGAACCGACTCACTTATCCTCACATGTAGTAGTGCACACATAGCACAGAGCTCTACACATTTCCCTGTCCCAACAATGTTGCATTTCCTTCATTTTTCTCTACTGTTTTTCTCTATTTTGTTCCTCTACTGCAAACTAGTTGATGTTTCCACTATTGTCCTGTATCCACACTACCTGAGTGTACCTCACCACAGCTCTTCCATTCTATTATTTCATCTAACTTAGTCTTTTCCATTGCATTAAACATGAGAATGGGCACCTGAGTGTTACTCCATATTGAGTATTAATTCTCATTCCACATGCACACTTCACAGACACTGTCCTCTCTATGAACAAATCTCTTATCACTAAGGCTCTCCATGCTTATTCATGGTTTCACACAGCTTTATTGTACTTTCATATGGCTTCTCTAATATTCATTTAATTTTTTAGAAATGCATGGGAGCATAGAGATGACTTGTCTCACCCAAAGGTAGGCCCAATGCTCTTTTCTGGAAATCGTGGTGCTTGCTGGCTTGACTTAGTGGTCTTTGATAGTCGCTATTACTCCTGAGACCAACTCCTCTGTGCAATATTGGTCCTTGTTGCCTACTCATCTGTCTTCCATACACAATTTTGATGCCATTTCAGAGCCCTTTCATTTCGTAACTTTTATTAAAGGGAATATTATGAAAGCATGATATCGCAAGGTTCCTACCCCTTTTTGATTTGCCTCTCTTGTTCTTCCACCATGGGACCGGGAGTTGTGACTAATGACTTCATATACTATTGTAGTGTCATATCAGACCCCCTTCATATCATAACTTACATTGAAGGGCCCTTACAAAATCGTGAAATCTCGATTGGAATTTAGTTCCTTCTGCATAGCCCTCATTTCTTTTCACACCATAAGACCATTGCTTGTGACCACCTGTATCACACTTAGCTGCCAAGCCTTCAAGCTCTTGTTAGGGGCCTATCTCCCTATGTTATAGCTCTCACCCTTGGTTCTTTTGGGCTTCCACAACCAAGTTTTGGTATCATTGAAGCCCCTTTGATCCTAACTTTCATCATTAAGCATTTACATTGGAGTTGCAAGATTTACAACTACCAAAATACTTTATAGCACTTAGGTCTTATCACTCCTTTGTGCCCTTGGTTCTTTTGGGCTTCACACGCCCATGTTCCAATTAATATCGGAGCCCCTTTTATCATAAACTTTTTTCAAACTCCATTTGCATAGGAGTTACAATGTTCTCATCCTCCGATACATTGACCTTTGAGATGATTTCATGATTTCACCATTTCTCCACGTGGTGTCTCCTAAGTGGTGACACGTGTCACCCTGCTTTTCCGCATTGGGCCACTAAAAATGCTAAAATAGGTTGGCATGCATCCATTATAATGTCACGTCATGTTGATGTCAATCACCATTTAAGCTCTTAAGGACCAATCACAAGCTGCCATATGCCCACTGGAGGAGAAAGAAAGGGTCCCAACACTTCTTGGTTTTGCAACAAAAAACTTTGTTAATCCTGCTACGCATCCCTTGGAACTTTTAACAATATTGGCAGCTCCATATATCATAAATTCTCAAAATTCAAGTGTTAATATTTGAGGTTCTAATGGCTTGAACCTTCCAATATTTCAATATCTGCCTACTATGACCATCGATATTCCAATGGCCTCCAGATTTTGATATCTCGATATGCTCTAACCTCTGATGTTCCAATGACCTCCAAGTTTTGAGGAAAAGATACTTTCTAATCTCCGAGGATCTGATATTTTCTAACCTCCAATATAGCCTACTATGATGCTCTGATCTGCTCTACGGTTCTAATATTTCCTCTTCCGCTCTGCTAACATCCAAGATTTTGGCCTGCTTAGGACTTCAAGAGCCTAACTTCAACAGTCCATAACATCTGGTCTAGGAGGCCATTTTCAAACTTCCACACACCATTGGAAAGCTCTTTCATATCAGTTTCTAATGGAGAAGGTAAAATGTAGGCTTTAAGCCCATATTATACCTATTAAATGGTCATAAACTCTCTTCCGCTCTTTTCTCCTTCACTCTTCTTCTTATTTCTGGAATCTTGAACTCCCAACCACCATAGTCATCATTTTATGGCTTCTCCAGAAAGCCTACTACTATGATGATTCTCTACAAAGCACTACAACAACCATGGGATTCCTCCTGGACTTTCAATTACCATAGTCATCATTTATGTATTTTCCAATAGGCCTTATACTGTGATGATTCTCTACAGGGCATTGCAGCAACCATGGGACTCCCCTTGAGCTTGACTCATCAAGCATATCAATGCTAGCCTAATTACCATCATAGCTAGGCTAGGGAACATCAAAGCCAACACCTGTTGTGACAAGCATCCATGCTAGTCTAGTTGATATCGATGTTGTTATGAAACTAGCTCAAGAAAAGATATAAAAGATAGATCAACGCCTGAGAATTCAGCCTCTTCGAGGGGGCAACCTCCTTTACATTACATAAATGAACAATCCTTGGATGATACAAATGATAAAACCTCCTTTCTATATATAGGAGTCTAAGGAGTCACAATATAACCCAGCCGAACTAACAAAATAATAATATAAAAAAGCCACACAACAAAATAACAATAGAGGGATTCTATGGGGCACAGTAATAACAATATGGGGACAATAGGGGCACAAAAATATTAATAAGGGGTACAACTACAATAGTAATGGGGTAATCACTAGTATTATAGGGACCCAACATGCCTTTCTCCTTCAAAAAAGTTTTGTCCTCAACGGTTGATTAGTTCTGGATGCTTTTGTATAAAATTCTCATCCTCCCATGTAGAATCTTCAATAGATAAGTTCTTCCACTTGATAAGATACTCTGAAATTGATCGATTTCGTAGCTGTTGAGTTCTTGTTTCTGTGACTGCTTTTAGTTCCAATATAATTTTTCCTTCCTCGTCAAGTTCTGGCAATATTGTTTGAACTGGGAGCTTATCGCTTATAACCTTCTTTAAACATGAAACATGGAAAACTGGGTGCAATCGAGAAGCTGCAAGAAGCTCTAATTTGTATGCCATAGTACCAATCTTTTGCAACACCTTGTATGGACCATAACACTTTGGTGATAATTTATTATCCTTCTTAGCTTTCTTGAGGGACATTTGCTTATATGGTTCTAGCTGTAGGAATATTCAATCACCTACATCAAAACTTCTTTCGTTGCGATGTTGATCTGCCTGTTGTTTCATTCTATTCTGTGCCAACACAAGGTTATCCTTTAAGAGTTAGAGGACTTGTTGTTGATGTTCGATGTGATGTTCCATTGCTTGAACCTTAGAATTTTCTCTTAAATATGATGTGATGGATGGCAGATGATACCCATAAAGTGCCATAAATGAGGTCAATTTTGTTGTTGTATGGAAGGAAGTGTTATACCACCATTCAGCCAGAGGCAACCATTTGACCCATTGTGTCTGTCTATCAGATACAAAGCAACAAAGATATCCTTCCAAAATTTGTTTACTATCTCAGTTTGCCCATCAGATTGAGGATGATAAGATGAGCTATGAGCTAACTGAGTACCAAGACAAGAAAATAATTCTGTCCAAAAATTTCCAGTGAAAATGGGATCCCTGTCACTTACAATAATCTTTGGATTTCCATGTAGCTTTTGAATTGTTTCCATAAATGCACTAGAAACTATACTGGCTCTAAATGGATGTGATAATGCACAAAAGTGTGCATACTTGGTAAGTCTGTCAACTACCACCATGATGACACTCTTTCCCTCAAACTTGGGTAAACCTGTGATAAAAGCCATTGAAACCTCCTCCCAACGTTGGCTTGGAATGGATAAAGGTTGTAATAGACCCGGTGTCTTAATTGTTTCAACTTTATTTCGTTGGCAAACCAAACATTCCGCCACAAACTTTTGAATATCTGATTTAAGGCCATCCCAAAAAAAATCCTTCTTAACCCTGTGGTAAGTTTTTAAAAATCCTGAGTGCCCTCCTAAGGGAGAAGTGTGCAATTCAATAAGAATATTTTGTTTTAGCTGGGAATTCTTATAGAGGTATAAGCGATCTTTGTACCATAACGAATCATTTTGCCAACTAAATGTATCAGACATACTCGAATCTTGTTGTAATTTTCGAATAAGTGCCCACACTTCTTCATCATTCTTCCATTCCTCCCTTGCTTCGTTTATCCAATCTGGTTGGATAATAGGAATGGTGCACAACAATGCTTCCACGTCCTCATCCATTCTTGAGAGTGCATCTGCCACCACATTTTGCTTCCCTTTTTTGTAGATGATTTTCAAAGTCATAACCCAACATCTTTGTGATCCACTTTTGTTGCTCTTCAGAGGATAATCTTTGTTCTAAAAATTATTTAAGGCTATCATGATCCGTTTTTACCTTGAAGTGTCTTCCCATTAGGTAGGGTCACCATTTCTTAAGTGCATGGAGTATTGCCAACATTTCCTTCTCATAAATAGCTTTGTGTAAAAACTTCCCTTGATTGGACGACTTTCAAAAGCAATGGGTCTTTCATCTTGCATTAGAACAACACCAATTCCATTTCTTGAAGCATCACATTCCACAATAAAGGTTTTTGTGAAGTCTGGTGTAGGTAAGACCAGTGCTTGGCACATTGCCTCTTTAAGATGTTCAAAGGCCTTTGTTGCTTCCGGAGTCCATGAAAATGCATCTTTCTTCAATAATGTTGTTAGAGGTGTTGCTATTCTCCCATAATTCTTAACAAACTTGTGATAATACCCTGTCAACCCAAGAAATCCTCGCAGATGCTTTATGGATGTGGGGATTCTCCCTTCCTTAATGGCTTTAATTTTGCTAGGGTCTACCTTAACTCCTTCATGAGATACAATATGACCCAGATATTCCACCTCTTGTACTCCAAAGAAACATTTGGATCCTTTTACATATAATTGTTTTTCCTCCAATAGTTGTAGCACCCTGTCAACATGTTCAACATGATCCTTGCAAGACTTGCTGTAGATTAGTATATCATAAAAGAATACTAACACAAATTTTCTAAGGAATGGTTTGAAAATTGAATTCATCAAACCTTGAAATGTTGATGGTGCATTGGTAAGGCCAAAAGGCATGACCAAAATTCATAATGACCCTCATGAGTTTTAAATGTTGTTTTCAGAATGTCTTCAGTCTTCATTCTAATTTGATGATATCCTGAACGAACATCCAACTTGGTGAAGTAAATTGATCCATGCAATTCATCCAGTAATTCATCAATGACAGGGAATGGGAAACTTATCTTTAATAGTGAGCTTCTCGAGCTCCCTATAATCCGGACACATGCGCCATGAGCCATCCTTCTTGTGCACCAATACTACTGGAGTAGAGAAAGAACTTTGACTTGGTTGAATTATACCAGCCTCTAGCATTTCTGCAACCATACGTTCAATTTCACTCTTTTGGGCATATGGATATATGTACGGCCTGATGTTTGGAGGAACACTTCCTGGAATCAGATGAATAACATGATCATGATCACGAATAGGTGGGAGACCTTTGGGAGTTTCAAATACCTTGGAATGATTTTCCAAGACTATTTGGACATCTCGAGAAATAGATGATTCCAATGTGGAAACATCTAGCAAACATAATTGTGCAATTACACCTTTTCATTCCTTTTTTAGAAGCTTTGTCATACCATTAGAGTTGATTATCTTTCCCGGTTTCCCTGCAATACCCCTTAATACAACTTCCTTTCCTTCCATAGAAATTTCATGAAATTTTTTTGAAAATTAAAACCTATTGTACCCAAGGATTGTACCCATTGGACTCTTAATACAACATCAGCACCTCCCATTGGATTGGAAAGCATTGGGTTAGTCAATACATATTCTTCCATGCATAGCTTGATATTATGGCACTTTCTAGAGCAATTTATTGTTCCTCCATTTGCAACCATCACTTGACACTCTGGTGTTGGATATAAGAAGCAATTCAATTCTTTTGCTACCTTACTGTTACATAAAAAATTGTCAACATGACTTTCTACAGTTTGTGTGAGTCCATCAACACTCATACATACCTCCTTTGCAAATCTTGAGCCTCAACTCTTCATGTCAAGCCTTGAAAATGGGAGAAAGACCTTAAAAATATCTCAAATCCTGGTTTCGCACTTTCTCCTAGCATTGCCTATGGCGCCACACCCAATGGTCATGTTTCCAGTGAACCTGACCACTCTGTCTGTCGAGTAATGGGTGTGAACCCCTGTAAAAGTTAAAAAGGCGTGAGTTCATTCTTAAAAACTCATCTTGGGTCACTTCTAGACACTTCTAGAAGGAATATTGTGTTGGCAAGTCTGCTCCACCTTGGTTCATCCATTCCATAACTAAGGGACCTAACTCCATGATATGAGGTGCTTATCCCATTGAAGGAGGAACGTATCCCTTCAATGGTGGACCTGCAACTTCCTCCATTTGCACTATAAATTCATGCATTGGGTTGGTTGTAGAGGAGGTCAAAAGCTGGAGATTATTGAGGGTAAATGCTGCTGGGAATAAGACTTCCTTTTTGAGCTTGTGAGAGGAGACATCACATACCTTTTATGTCATTTGGGAAGTGAGTGAGGCTTGTCAAAGTAGAGGAGACCCCTGTTGGACCCTGGAAAGAACTTGTGCAACATCAAGGCAAAGGCTGTAAGGTTCTTTTATTCATAAAGTTAATACAATCAAGTTTGTTTTTCTCAATGAACTGTCTCTAATGGTTTATTTTATGAGCTCCTTGATCTTCATAATGAACATGTTTTGTTATAATATCTATGCAGGTATGCTTTGATGTGTGTTTGTTTGTGTATGCAGGTTATTAAAAAGGAACTGCTTGAAGCTGTTGGAATATCGCTGCTACAAACAAACGTTGCACCGAGGTAGGGTCTGTTACACCTCTTAGTTTTCATTTATGAATTGAAACATGTTTAGAGAAAAATATATTTTCTTGTGCTCTTTGTTGCTAGATATCATTCAATACTAGGGAGATCGGTCTTGTCTGCAAGAACGATTTATCCGGCCAACAAATTGGCAACTCCGTTGGGGACTGGTTTGGTTTGGTTTTTTATTTGTCTTTGCTTTGACTTGAGAAACTTAAGTTTTGGTTTCTGATTTTGCCTTGATGTGTGTGAGTTTGGGTACTTGTTAGATCCTGGTTGGATTTTTATTTTTTGAAATTTTGGAAGAGGATCGCACCTTCTGAGTTAGTTACAGTGCGGACCTGTTCGCACTGTTACAATGTAACACAGAGCGGCACCGCACCTGGTTCTACTGGGGGCATGCGGACCCTGTAAAAAGTTTGAAAACCTAAGATCCATCCACCTAGTTAGGTTTAGCTTTTGTCCATAGCTGTTAGTATATGTCCAGACCTGCACTTGTCTTGACAAAAGTTCCTTGTGAGTTAGTTTTCATTGGCATTCTCGTTTGAAGTGATTTTCTAAGAAGTTTTGCCTGTTGGATTGATTTTTTGCTTGGTCTTCATAGTAGCTTAGAGATCCGAAGCCTTAGAGCCTTAGATCACCCTAGTCTCTCTGGTCTTCTTGCTAAGTTTGACTAGGTTATGAAATCTATCCGTGAAGAGATCTAGATCCCATTTGTCTCTTTTGAAAAACTTTGATAAAACTTGATTAAAAGTTTCGAATTTCATTTTTTATTAAAACATAATTGGATTTTTTTATTAGTTTGTTGAGCTGAACAAATTGAGCCTTAGTTAGCTGAAAGACTAAGTTGAGCATCCTCAAAAACATTTAAAGTTTCTTTTCAATCCATTTTTCGTTTAGATCTCAAGATTAGATCATAGTTTTGAGTTTTTCATAGAAATTATAGAAGCTTGTTGAAAAATTTGTTTTCAATAGTTTTTTAGAGTTTTTCTAGAAATCTTAAAATCTCCCTTAAAAGAATTATTTATTTTTGTAGTTGTTGATTGTTGAAAAGAAAAGGGATTTTCCGTGAGCGTGATTAGTAGTCTTGTTTTCAAGTTCTTTGAAAAAGACAAAAAAAATTCCTTTCAGTTGTATGTTAAGAGAAAGATTTGATTTTCAAAGCATTGC